>PVJO010003527.1:0-122074 GCA_004026905.1 Hystrix cristata
AAAAAAAAAAAAAGCTTAACCTGCTCAAGCTCACTTGGGAAGTAAGCAATTAGGCCTGATTTAAACGGAAATCTAACAAATTTCAAAACCCAAACCACTATCCATTTAATATACATAGATTTAATATAGAGAGAATGTCTCTCTAAAACTGTGATGCGTAAGGGACTATGAAGACAATTTCAGAAACTCAACAATAACTCTCAGACGCCGCTCAGCAAACGGCATACGATATTCTTGAACAGGGCATTCAATGGATCATGATGTGCCTCAACAAGCAGTTGAAACTTCTCCTAGCAGTATTAATAGTTGTTGGTCTTTTATAAAAGAGTAATCCTGGATCCACTGATGGCTGACAAATACCCTCTGAGTGTCAAACACTGAGAACATTTATTCCTTCCTTGCAAGCGTAAGGTAGGTCTTGCTTGTTCCTGTTTTGCAGGTGAAATCAGGGCTTAGGTTAAACAATTTATAGAAGTCACCTAGCTAACAAAGCACTCTGGGAACTGCAACAAGCCAGCCAGTCTCCAGAGTTTCTGATTTAGGGATTAATTTATGTCTTCCCCGATCATTTATGGATTAACGATTGGAGTGCTACATTTCAACACAAAGTGTGATGTCCCTGTACTTCCTGTTGTTTCCAACTCTGCACTTCCTGCTTAAAATGCAGTGTTTTGATTCCATTTAGTTACTCACTCTGACTTCTAGCTCCCTCTGCTGGCTGCCAGATATGTATGATGCACTCTATTTGCTGGTAAGTTGCAGCCCTGGTAAGTGAAGTCTCCCAACAGCAGAGACTCAGCTGGATAAGGGGGAAAGGCCCAGAAGTGAAAGGCAGGTCCCAATTACATACCTGATGTGCTTAGACAAGAGACTCTTCCTTGCACAATCTTGATTTCCCCAGTCTCAAAGTGACAGGAGTTGGCGATGTTTTTGGTGTCTTCCAGTTTTAATAATTTGTGATTCTGGCTTGAACAGATGTTCCAGATACTGAAATAAGAGAAGCAGTAGAATGGAAAACAGACACTTCTTTTAATTTTGATACAACTATAATGTATATTGCTTGCCTCCTCCTGACTGCTGTAGGAAAAGTGTACGCTGAGTAGGCTCCATAAGCAGAACGCGTAGGTCTTCTGCATGTTTGGGTAGCCACTGACTTTGCAGCCCAGCCTGGCCACTTCACAAGGCAGTGGTTCCAGCAGTGCATTCTGGGACAGTATGAAGGCATACTAGAAATCCCACCTCTAAAGACAGCAGTACCGAGGCTTGAAGAGATAAAGAGCACGTGTGCACACGTACACATGAATGCAACTACAATGCATATGAGAAGCTGAATTGTGCTGGTTCTTACTCGAACTCGGTTTCATGCTGTGTCTAGAAAACCAAAAGAGAAACCCCTTAGTAAATAGAAAGATGCACACAAAGTAGAATTGTCTTGGAGATACTAACAGTTTGTCATCTGTATGTACCATCTTTCTATGCTTCAGCTGTATCGATTTATAATTTCAAATGTTTTGATGTTTCATGGGCTTTAAAAATCACAAGCAATATCAACAATGTACTTAATATGTCTCGTGTCTGGAGGACATGGTAATTGCCTGTGGCTTGGAAAATGTCTTAGCTAAAAGCTAAATTCTCATCTCTCCTCTCATTTTCATATGACGGAACTCCTCAAGGGCTTGGATCAATACCTGGGTCCTGTGATTTTTAAATGGAGTAGCATCCTACTTCCAGGAGGAGAAGGCTGCCTTCCGAGTGAGACAAACCCCCACATCCAGCACACAGCACCCAGGGTGCTACGTGGCAGCTGGCATCCAAGGGATGGAGATTTTCCCTGAAGAAGGACAATATGGCATTTTCCACAGACCGCTGAAGAAAATGAACCAATTCCCTTTGGGTTACCCAGATCTTAATTTACTACTTGAAATCACTCTCTGTGATTGATGGGTTATGGATTGTCTAAAATTAGGTCTCAAAGTTAAACGTAAGGGTTATCTTCAAGATGTAGTACGGGTTATCCTGAAATCAGTGCCTGATTTCATGTGGGGTTTTCATCTTTATTTAATTGGTATATGTTTGTTTGCTTATTTTTTTAACTTTAGTGTTCCCATTTTTCTGTCATATTTCTTAAGTGCATAGCATACTATTATCGCTAAGTCTTTCCAGGCCTGTTGTAAAATTTTGCGTATTTATTGTGTGCGTATGTGTTGCTTCTTTATTCCCTTCCCTCCTGGGTGCCCATTGTTATGAATTTGATACAGGTCCTCAGAGCCTCTGTCTCTGGGAACATCATGCAGTGCTGTTGGTGAATAATGTATTTTTAACTCCTGTAGATGGCGTACGTTCCTACTTCCGGTCACCGCGCCTTGCTCCACAGCTGGCTGACACTGCATCCTCTTCGTCCAAAGCCTCATGTGCTTACTGGTTGGAAGAGGTGGTCTGGGGCTGTGACCTGCGCTTCCCGGCCACCACGAGGTGAGGCACTTTCCTCCATGGCGATTCTTCCACTGGGTCATTGTGCGTTACAGCCAGCTGTGAACCGAAACCTCTAAAAACCATGAGCCCAAATAATCCTCCTAAAGCTGCGGGTGTTTGGCATTTTGTCCCAGCAATGAGAAAAGCGACTAAGACAGATGGGTACTTTTCTGTCACCTGCAGTGCTGTGATGGAGACCTCATGGGATTTGTTACAGCCAGTGCAAGCGTTTCCCTGGGAGTGTAAGCCCAGAATTGCTGGTTGGGGGATCGCACACACGCACACACACGCACACACACTCCTTTTCACTGTGTGCAGATGGTGCTCTGGTGGTATCTGGAATTTCAACTCGGGCCAGCTAGATGGCTATGGAGAAAGGTCATACTGCTTTAATGGGCCGTGATCTGATTATGAGGAAGCCAGGGGTCATTTTTGATCCCTGGTCTGCTTTGCAGCATCTCCTTCAGCTTCCTGCCAGTTTCTGTCCTTTACGTACAGTGAAAGGAGTCTGGATAGCAGAGCTGGACTTAGAGCCAGCCAGCCTGGGTTACACGTAGCCGGCGTTGTCGTCCGTGTGACCTGGGAGAGCTGCTTCCCATCACAGTCCCCTAGCCTCCGCCTCTCTAACAAATAAGAACAGTTAAGTACCTCATAGGTTCGTGAAGATCAAGTAAATTAAAACATCTAGAATCCTTAGAGGGCCAGGCAAGTTATAAATTTGCCACAAATGTTGTTATTATATTCACTGTTTTGTTAGTTTGCTTATATATAAATTGATGTTAACATATACTATAAATGTAATTTTAGTAGTTATCAAAATTCCTTTCTTCTTGAGTAGTTTGTGTATTCCAGATAATTATTTTTGTGAGTTTGGAATGTTATAGATACATTAAGCTGTACTGTTATCTGCCTATTTTATCTCCAGTATCTTTTCATGACATAGAAATTTTAAATTTTGTGGTCAAGCTCCAGTTGCTTGTTTTGATTTGCTTTTTTTGCCATTATTCTTTGGGTACTGTGCAGTTTTATATAAGAAAACTTTTCACTCTCCAATATAACAGAGGTATTTTTCATTTCTTCTTACATCTACTTTATTTCCTTGCATTGCTGATTTTGGGATAAGAGCTTTCTGGGCTCATTCTGAATTAACCGATCAGTTGGTCCTTTATTCACTCGCTTAGCACACTTGTAGAATAAGATCACAGGGTGGATGGTGGATGCAGGATACAGAGCACGCTGATGGACAGTTTATCATTTAATGAGGGAAATGAAGGCTAAAGGACACCATATTTACTCTGCATGCAATAGAGTAGAGTGGGCAAATGCACAGGACTGAGCAGGTGGAGAGGGTTTCCGTGAGGTAGGACTTGAGTTGTGCCCTGGGGGGCCTGGAATGGAGGCAAATAAGAAAGGGAGCAGCTCAGGAGGGGGAGCGTGCAACAGGTGATGGGAAGACTTGTCTGATGGAAGCAGAAGGTCCATATAGGTGCAGATGTGAGGACTTCGAAAGCCAAGCTGTGGCACTGGGATTTTCGGGGAACACAACATCAGACAGTGTCATCACTAGAGTCTGGGTATGACAAGGACAAGGAGGGGAAGGTAACACACTGGCATCTGTGTTAGGAGTGTAAAATAGGTTGAGGAGCGGGGCAAACTGGGAAGGTGGAAAGTAGGGAGAGAGGAAGCACTGAAATCGTCCCTCTGGCAGTGCGCAGGACCCCCTGCTAGATCAGGTGATAAACATTAAAGTGCAAAGTGGCTTGATGTCTCAAAGGCAGCAACAATGGCAGATGTTTGTCATCTGGAGAACGAAGCACAAGACAAAGCTCCCAAGTCTGCAGGATTTGGAGTGTGAAGGACGGAGAGCCCTTCGGTGGTATCTTGAGCACGAGGTCCAAGTAAGCCCGGTAAGATGTGGCCCCAGGGCACAGGAACTGACACTTAGTAAGAGCTCGAAAACTGTTTAAGGAACAAAAGAACATGTGGACTTGGAGGCAATAATTGGGACCCTCCCAAGGGAGCACTGCTTGGCGAGCTGGAATACAAACCGAAGGAGAGAGACTGACATCCCCCGGCCCCACACCCTACTTCTGACCCCTCTGGAAGAAGGAAGAAAAACAATTAAAGGTGGCAGAGAAAGAACAATCAGAGAGGTAGGAAAACAAGAATTCGTGTGTTGGAATCTCATGGAGAGTCTAGAGTTTGAGGGCATTACTAAGTACCACAGAAATCAGTGGGTCACCTATGAATGAAGATAACAACACAGACTGTAACAATGTTTATTGAGGGGGAGAGTGTGTAAGGGATCATCCAGGCAGCAATGTCATCACAGGACAAGGTGCTCCAGCAATGGACTGTATTTACACAGCATTAGAAGGTGCAGGACATGTTTCTTGAGTGCTAACTGTGGCTGGAGGGAAAGAGAAATACACAGGCCACTCTAGGTTGACCTTCAGGAATCAGACAACTTGAGTGTTAGACCTGAGATCATATGGGACTGGGAATTAACTGGATCTTAGGAAGCTAAGAGAAAGTTCAGATTTCCTTTGAAAGAGCTTCATACCTAGCTGGCTTTTCTCTTGATTTGCATAGATTTAAAGGTTATGTCACAATTCCCTTTCCAATTGAAGCCAGTATGGATGGCCGCTAAGCAATCTTTAATATAAGTATAGCTGATGAGTCGTAAATTATCTGGAAGGACTCGTTAGCTTCCCCAGTCACTGTGTATTTGGCTTTTATGAACAATTCCTCAAACCCTTACTCCGGACCTTGAAAAGCCTTCCCCTCTTAGCCTGGTCCTGCAGGACAGGATAAGCTTAAATCAGACCTGAGGCAGGATACAGAGCTGCCTTGGAGATGATGAGAACCACATGGCACTTGATTTTCTAAGTTGGCTGAGAATATTGGCCATTGTCTTCTCCACGCAGCTGCCCGATAGCAGATTCCATTTCTCTGAGTCCCAGGAAGAAGTCAGGTGATGGGAAGACAGTAGCCACACCGTCGAGTACAGGAGTGGTGCAACTCTCTCATCTGCAAGGTCTGGCATAGGGTGTTTGTAAGGTTTTGTTGTTGGGTTCCAAGAGAAAAACAGAAGGCAGCTTTGAGTTGGGTCCCTTAGGAAAGACTAATCCAGCAGGGCCAATCTGTGACCAGTCTACGTTTAAGACTTCAAGGTGTTCCGTCACGCATTTGTGTGGATAAAACACAGAGCTTTCAGGGATCTTTAAACTCCTTGGTTTCTCATAACTTTTATAGTTTCCCAGAGGCATTTTCTATACTGTGTCACTGACTGGGCCACAGTGGGATATGGTGGGATTTTCCTGATAGTCCAATTAAAGGCTTCTTGATGTCATAAAAGAGCTCCACAACATGATGGGTGTGGTTTTCTGGCTGACTCAAAAGCCTTCCTGGCTTTGTTGGAAGGAGCCAGTGGATGGTGGAAGTGATGGAGGCACGGTGCATGGAGCCCTTCCTGTCCCCAGCACCTGGCCACCCTGAGATGTCATTACAAATTCATATGGCCGGAGGACTTTGTTCTGCAATATCTCTATCACAGAAGTTTAGTAGAGGGACTGCTGGAGGTCGGCGGGTGTTCCCTAAGAACCATGCGTTTCCTTTCTCTGACTTGTTATCTGAAGGTCTGCATGCCATTGCTTTGCAGGAGGGATCTTAAAACACGGAGAGAAGGCTCAGACAGAGCTGGGGCCAGGACACTGGTATAAAACGTAGGCACAGGTTCACCAACACACAGTCGAGTGACATGCCTATAGTGAGTTGGTGGTGTGAGAACTGAAGTTAGCCTGAGAAAGGGAGTTGGAAAGACCTGCATACTGGTAACCATAGTGAGTCCTTGACACTGCTTACACATTCCTTAGAAAATCCCTGCGATAGCAAAGAATGCTCCCTCTACCTCCAAGGCCATTTCTGCAAAATAAACCTATCAAGCCCTGTCTCATCCAACTCATTCATTCCAGTACATTGGGAATTCTTTTTTTTTTTTGTGGTGCTGGGGATCGAACTCAGGGCCTTGTGCTTGCAAGGCAAGCACTCTAATCACTGAGCTCAATCCCCAGCCCCCATTGGGAATTCTTGGATCTTGGTAGTTCCTCAAACAGAGAACCTTATTACTTAATACTAAAAAAATCCAAAGACATTTAAAAACTATCAGGCTCAAACAGCTAATTAAACGCATGCCACTGTAGAGGAATTAGTTTGATTCATACAGGCAGATTTGTCTAGGAAGTTCGAAGTGAAATTTATCTTGGCCACGCCGTGCAGGGGTGTGATGGGAATTTCAGAATGATTTCAGAATAACTGCTTCAGGAGATGCAGCAGTCATCTTTGTTGAACATTAGGTGTATTTTCTTATTAGAACTAATTTTTCAGCTTTGGTTTTTAGCATCCTTTGTGTACTCTTAATGTCAGGAATGGCTTCTCTGTGCTAAATCTGACATTGCTGCATTTTACTTACCGAATTACCAGTCATTTTGCTGAGCCCTGGCATGTTATATTTTTGCATTACACTAACATTCTTGATGGCCTGGTTTCCTTGTAAATTAGCCCTGGAAAACTCGTGAGCCAATAATAGTGACTTCCCTATTAACACTTTAAACACCAAAGTCAATCATTTACCAGGAGAATTTGAATGACAAGTCAAAAATATATACCACACTGAAAAGTCTAAGAGTGCACATTCTTGATCAGCCTACACTGTATATAGCATTATATTAGCAGAAAAGAGTCCAGGTCAAAATGAAATTGTTTTTGTTTGAAGAGTTCAGGCAGCAACAGTCCAGTGAATTGACTTTTTTCTTCTATCTGCTCTAATTTTTTATGTACCCGAAACATAAACATGCCAAAAAGAAAACAAAACAAAAAAATAAAGCTGGCATGGGAAGAAGTTGCTGATTATGAAGGTCCGAAGACTGTCAGTAATTCAGACCGGGAGTCTACAGCGGCACCTTTATGCAGGTTTCTCCCAAGCAGCTGTTATTTGTGCTGCAGTAATTGCTGGTGACCAGGGACACTGCGTGTCCAGCAATGACCAGAATGAAAGCGGAGAGGGACTATGGAGCACAATCTGGTGGAGGAAGAAGCATTTTTCTGCACAAATAACAACTCTGATGTAAATTGTTTCAATGGGTGTGTCCAATTGGAATGAGATTCAAAAAGGGGTAAAAACACTCAAAAAAGGAATTAGGGTAATTGTTGGAGATTACCAAAGGTTTATTTGGAATGACACAGCACTGAAAACATAACTATTACAGATGATCTGCAGATACAGCATACACCACCTATTTTCTTTTAGGATGACTTGTGAAGATGAGTTGCATAAATAGAAAGAGGTGGGAATATATAGGAGCTCTTTTAAATTGGTTCTTTGGGGTGGGATTAATATGCCCATCTTCTAGCCAATCTCTTAAAGGCAGGAGTGAAGACCATCCCATAGCTGCTCATCCCAGACCAGCCTTCCTCCAGTAAGGGCAGCTGGCAGCTGCAGGGTAAGGCCTTGCTTTCTCCAAGAGGGCAGCAGCCCGGACGTGCCATCATTTCATCCTGAAAACTGCACATGACAAACACAGATACTGTTGACTGTTTTGGCAATGGGACCGCTGGTTTTGTAACTGTAATGCCAGACAAGAGTAAGAGCAACGCATGTGTCAGTGACACTTGAGCGGCAAAGAGCTACAATGGAAATGAAAGAAAGCAACTATGTATATGTAGCCTTCTGCATACACATAGATCCAGCACTCCAGGGAACTAGCATGTGTGATGTGTGTCCATACAAATGTATATATAGGTGTGTTGGAAAAGACCATTGAAAACATTTGCAGCAGATTACTTTTAAACACAGTAAACCTGAAAGATTCAGAGAGAGAGCGAGAACGTGCTCACACCTGGGCAGGGGAGTAAGATCAACTTGTACTAAGGGAAAATTCATCACATCTTTTGCAGGGCAGACACTGGATACCACATACTTGGTGTAGAGAAATTAAGGTCCAGTCTGGGGAAAGCTACTTTAGAACGGGTAGGAGAGCAGTCAAGTACAAGAGTGTCCACAGATTGGACAAAACACAAACCAACTTGTTACGGAACCCGTGGGAAAAAAGGAAGACTTTTTTTCCCTTCATTTGTTTGTTTTTCCCTCTTACTTTTTTTTTTTTTTTTTGCATACATGCTCTACTGATAGGTCTTCCCAATTTTTGTCTGGCCTCAGTCTGTAAATGGTTAAGAGTGTAATAGCAAAAGCAAACTCTTCAGGATTTCGTGAAGGTTTAAAAACCCAGTCATCCAGCTCTTTCTACAACACTTGCAGCCCTACTCCAGGCGCCGGGTGAAGTTCTCTGGAAAGAGGCCTTTGTAGGTGGCCAGGTCTCTGTGCTGAAGCCAGTCTGACTGCTTTACTCCCACCAGCCAGCCCGCATCCTGCAAGACAGCAACAGATAGTCAGGACCCAAGAACTGTGGAAACACACGGACTGCCAAGAAATGCAACCACAATGAGTGCAGTGAATATTGTGGTTCTGTCCATCATGACACAGAACGTGGAAAATGGTACGCTACGATCAGTGGCAAGGTCTGTCCCAAATAATTTGTGAGTAAAAAAATTAAAGACTAAACATTTGAAATTATTTATGCACTGTATAAAGCAGAGTTGACTCAAGATCAGTGCTGAGGTTCTGATTTTGTTTAAACATAGTTGACTGATATTACCTGGATTACAATACAAGTTATTAGGGAAGAGTAAAGGAACTCATGTGAGACAGTACAGCCTGCAGGAATATGACCTGTCCTGCAGACCACAGGCACAAGGAACCCTGGTCAGAATATCGGGCTGATGAGGCCATAGAAAGTCTTGCATGAGGTGTGATATAGAGTGAATGTTTAAATTAAAAATGTATTACAGTAAAAGACACACTGCCATTAGTCCCCCTCTAAATCCTCAGCTTACCCCACGATTCTCCTCACTGTCTGAAGTGGTTCTGGAAGTTTTCTTCCGTGTCTTTATGAGGTGTGATAAAAAGTACAGGGAATGCCGCTGTCAAAGGCCATCCAATGGAAAGGCAGGCTTGTAAAAACATTACAGTGTGTCCTCATCCCCCTTACTCACCAGGCCTGGCTCTTCTCAAAGTCAAAATGACCATCAAAGGTAAACATTTTGAATCAATTCAGCACGCCGAGGGAGCCCCAACAGCTTAACTAAAAACACTTATAACAGAGGACTCCCAGCGCTGCTTCAGAAGGAGGCAAGAACAACAACGGCTAAGTGTGTTCCAAGGGAGGGGAAACATTTTGAGGATGATTAATGGCAATATGCCACCGAAAGGTCCAAGACCCATCCATGGGTGGTCAGACAGAATACGAGGCGATACTTAAAACAGAGAAATAGAGGCTGCTTTGTACCCTTGACCCACAGAAGGTGCACAGAGCCTAGCCGGAAAGAGCTGAGCTACAATAGTAGGAAATGCGCAGACGACACAGAGTGGAACTCATGGCAAAGGACTATCTTTATTATGTTAACCGGGGCAGGAAGAGGCCCCGCTTACGATGAGGGATGGCTAGATTTAATCGCAACCAATCACCCAATAGGGTTCAAGTACATCAGATAAAATGAGGTCTCAAAAATTAAATGAAGAAGCTGAATACATTCCCTTTCGATATAATCTGAGACTATAAATTGATGCTGCCATATCAACAAGAAATATAAGCGCTTGACAGGCCAATTTTTGAAGACGGAAAAAAAAAATGAGAATAAAAATGACCCAATAAAATAACTGGTAATTCCCTCACTGATGAAGAAAACTGACCTCTTTAAAATAATAATCTCACATATATGAAGGACAATGTTATACTTAAAGTAAAAGATGATAACAAAATATTTGCTAAGCCTCTTGCATGCATATAAAAGGTCATTTTCCCCCACTAGTGTCTGTAAATAAAGTGACTTTATTCACAGTGTTTGAAAAACTTAATGGGATCAAGAAGAGTCAAGCATTTGAAAATGGTTTCAATAAAGAAAAAGAGTAAAGGACTTCCACAAACCCATAATCAAGATATATTCCAACACATACATTCTGAAATACAACTTAAATCATAAGGTGAAAGATACTAGCCAATATATATTTTCAGTGGAGGAAAATTAAATTTTAGTTGCTTAAAATACATACTAGACAAGGACTTCCAGTTCTGATAATGGCAGAATAACTTATATTAGACAAACGCTTCTGTACCAAGTTAATAAATGCTACAATAGCTATATATTTCTACATACACATATGTGTATACATGAGTCTCTGTATAAACTGTTATAAAATATTTAAAATAAGTATAAATTTATATATAATGAGGTAAGCATGACTCATAGGCATAACTATTTGAAGGCACCAAGACTAACCAGCAGTAGGCAGAATGGGAGGATATTTAACCTTTGAAAGCAGGGAGTTATAGAAGATGAGATCTACACTAATAGAGCCTTTCCCTGAGGCTTGTCCTCAGTGCATGTGACAAAGGATATTCAGGGAACAGAGTTCACAGCTACCAGGGAAGCTATATATTCATGGGGGGAATATCTTGAAAAAGAGAGAGGCAGAGGGTGGATCCCCATCTATGCAGAGAAACTTCTCTAAAATCCTAGGCTGATCTACAGGCTTGTCTTCATAAGGAATCCTTAAGAACCCGTAAACAACAGGAGGAAGGAGGAAAACAATAGCAGAACAGTCGAAAACCTGAGCAGAGATTTTGGCACTGCCAGTGGAAAGGGGAGGACAGAGTTCAGAGTCTGAATCCCATAGAGTTAGGAGGATGGATAAGCCCTGCAAAATTTCTACTGAAATCTCCAAAAATCCATGTTTTAGAGATAGTGTTTCAGGACTAGCCATTTATGCTAAGACTAAACACTTCTACCTTACAAAGTACACAATAAGCTTCCACAAATTCAAGGTAATTATCCAGTAATGTCAATAGAACAAAAATAATCTTCAGATACAGAAAACAGAACCCGCATTTCTACAATGGAACACACACCTACTATGTCCAATATCAGTAAAAATATTACCAAATGTAAGGAAAAACCAGAAAAACAGATTCCAAGACAAAAGGAAATCAACAGAAATGTGCCCTGAAATGGTCAAATTTTTGGAATTAGCAGTAAAACATTTAAAGCAGGTATTATAAATATGCTCAATACTTAAACTGAAAGATGGCAATAATAAGAGAATAGATGGGAAATCTCAGCAAAGAAATGGAAACTATATATGGGAAGAAAGAAATTAGAGAACTTGTTAAGTATAATACCTAAAATGGAAAAGTCACTGGCTGGATATGTTTAATAACAAATACAAAGTAACAGAAGAAACACTCATGGTACTAGGAAGCAGGGCAACAGAAATTATCCAATCTGATCACTAAAAAGAAATACAGGTTGGTCAAAAAAGAACAGCATCTGAAACATCAAGAAACTGAACATAGTGTAAATGAAAATTTAAAAAAAGGAGAATGAGGCAGGAAAACTTTAAAGAAATGGCTTCAATTTAAAGTTGAAAATTTCCCAAATAAAATGAAAAATACCAGGTTACAAGTTGGAGGAGGTCAGTTAAACCCACATATAAAATCATGAAACAAATAAGTCAAACTGATGAAAAGCAAAAATACAGAGAAAGTCTCTGTATACAGAGAAACAGTATTAAACAAATGATAGCTTATAGAGACCAGAAAACAGATGAAGCACATCTTTGAAGAACTGAAAGAAAAGTCAGCTCAAAATTCTTTCCCTAAAGAAAGTATCTTTAAGAATGAATATGGATAAAGACACTTCCAGATAAACAAATGCTGAGAAGATTTATTGCTAACCTATCAGGACTACAAAATATAGCATTAAAAGAAAATTTTCAGGCAGAAAAGAAATGAGGACAGACAGAAACTCAGATTTATAGGAAGGAATGGAGAACACCAAAATGGTAAAAATGTATTAACTATAAAAGACTAACCTTTTTCCTCTCCATTTCCTTAAAAGAAACTTAATGAAAAAAAATTATACAACTTTTAATGTTTTTGAGATGTGCAGAGATGTTACTTTTGCCCATACTGACAGTTTATGCTTTTCATATTTTCCTTGAAACATGTAAGAGTTTCAGTAAGTTTATTAATCCTTCCAGAGAATAAATTTTTGGGTTTATTGACTTTATTGTGAAACTATTTCATTTATATTTATTATTTTCTTCATTTTTGTCACTTTATTTAACTTGTACTCTTTTTTTCCTTAGGCTTAAAACTCAGAGTCAAAGCCCATTATAAAATGTTTTATAACTAACACTGATTTCTTTGAGCTATGTATTATTTAGAAATTTTTAATTTTTTTTTAATATTTGCAGGTTAAAAGACACTTTTTTGAGTTTCTCATATAAGAGAAACAATGTGATGTATTTAATCTTATGTGTCTGAGTTATTTCACTTAACTTTATGTTCTCAAGTTACATCCACTTACCTACAAATGCCTTAAGTTTATCTTTATGGCAGAGTAGTACTCCATTGTATAGAATACCATGTTTTTGAAAAGCAAAATAGAAGACAGATAAATAGATAGTAGGGAGAAGTTCAAATAATCCCCTAAATGACCTATTCCATTGTTTCAAAAATATTTTAATATATAGGCTAATTTGTTTCATTTATACTACTTGTTTCTCTTAGTTCATTGAAAAGAAAGTTTTGTGTCATTGTTCCTTCTTTGTAAGAGAGAAGAATCTTTTTTGTCTATGTCTTATATTCTGAGTAACTACTTTGAAGATAATATACACTGTATTAACTATTGTTACTCTCTAAATTTCTTATGAATTTTATTTTTCATAAAATAAAGGGAAAAAAATGATACACAGAATTTCCATCTCGCCAGGAAGTCCTTCCACATTCTTTCCCAGTCAACTCCCACAGCCCTACTTCCCAGGGGGATTTTTAGTTCCGACCAACAGTGTCTGCACTTTCTGAAGACTAGTGTTACAAATACAACATTCCTGAGTAACAGCATCCACTTCTTTTCAAGCTGTCTTTTGCAAGATGGCTGTCTGTGACAGTTAAGCTTGACTGTGCCAAGCTGAATGGCTTTGGGATTCACCCTGGGAATTGGTGGAGCACATTTATAGGCATGTCTGGGTTGATCATGGAGGTGTGACCTGGGGGGTCTATGACTAGACCTTGGTCCCTTCCTCTCTGATACTGTTCCCCTGTTCTGCTTCCCAGATGGTCATCAACTAAGCATCTTTGCTCCACCACATCCTTCTGCCATCATGTTCCTCTACTGCAGCCAGCTTACCTGGACTGGATCCCCTTAAAACATGAGCCACATTAAACCTCTCCTCATTTAAACTATAGTGTTGGGTATTGCATCCAGCAATGGGAAAGCTACTACATTATCCCTCCCTTTACCTAGCATTCTAAATTTTAAAGAGAAGTTGCACGTAAATGATTAAGATGCTTACTGCTAGTCTTTCTTTACATTTACAGAACCCAGAACATCTGATGACCTATAGAATACATCAGAACATACAGCGTTCCCTCCTTGTTAGTTCTGTGTATCAACTAACACATAGCATGTAAATTGTTTTGAGGCTTAACTTGCAGAAAAGTAGTATGTCTGTCTAAGGAACTACAGCAACCAGACCCAGGAGGTCAGGTCCATTGAGCTGTTCCAGCCAGAGAAGAAAGGAGACACATGCTCTAGATGACACCCCTGTCAGCACATAGTTTTCTGTCCTTTCTTTGCTAGCCGGATTATAAGAAGGAACTCTTATAAAAATTCCCCAAGGGGGATAAAACTAGGAAGCTGCATATGGCACTCTGATGTGTTTAGATGCAGTGTGTCCCACAAAATTTCATGTGTCAAAGCTCCTGTGTCCCTGAGTTCCCTAAGATGATAGGATGATAGATCTCGCTGTCTTCCACAGTGCTGGCCCTTGGATAAAACTGGTTTCCTTCCCATTGCTCTCCCGAATACTGGTTTTTGGTTTTTGAGTAGTGAACAGCTGGACCTGAGTCTGCCAAGACCTAGAAAATAATTAGATCATAAGAAAAGGTCATCTAATTGGATAAAAAGGAAAAATGCAACAGCATCCCCAAAAGAAGCTTTAAAGCAAGTTAATAAGCTCTTAAGCCCTTTTCAGAGTTGGCTTGCAGGATCTTGGAAAATAGAAATATCTTTGGGAAGTCAGTGTGCAGTTATCCCTCAGGAACAACCAGCATGGCCTGAAGCATCTTCCAACCTTATCCTTTACCTGATCAGCTTCTGAGTCGGAGGGGACCACCAGCACCACGTCACCCCTTTGGAGGGTAAGTTCATCAGAATTTGCTGCCTCAAAATCATGCAGTGTCTCCACCTTAAAAAAAAAAGTTTAAACAACTCATTAACTTTGGAAAAAGAAGATGTAAATTTAGTCCTTCCCTGCATTCTGTTTTCCTGTCTCACCCTGTGATCTCTCCCCCTTGGGTGGACCATCTACCTTGTGACACTGACACACAGATATGGGGCCTTCACCAAACCAGTGCCAGACCCTTGGCCCTCTAGAACTGTGAGCTAAACAAACCTCTTTTCTTTATAAAGTAGCTGGTCTTAGGTATCTCACTCCTTACAGTAACAGAAACCTGACAGCTAGACTGCCTTTTAGTCTTTGTGAAAATATGGAAAGTATTGCTATAGTTCTTGCTTGTCTGGTAGCAGCCGGAATGAAGGGAAAGTAGTTCTGAGAAAGAATGTATCTGTTGCAAAAAGTAAAACACAGGAAAACCAAAGTTGGAACCAAAGGTACTCAAAGCAAACAAAGGACAAGTGGCCATGAGGTGGCCAGAGAGGACCTTGTACAGAAAGCCAGGAGGCAGTTCCTGGGAGGCCTGGCCTGCAGGAGGCGTGGCCTGGGCGTCCTCCACAGGCTTCTGCTCCATGGCCAGCTCTGGCATCTCGCCCGTGGGGCCTGCAGGGGCCATGTCCTCAGGGGCCTCCTTGGTCTCTGCACCCGGGGTGACTTCATGTTCTCCGTCCCCTTCATTGTTGGAGGCAGGCTCGATGACCACAGAAGGGATGACTTTCTCCTGGGGGAAGAAGAAGGTGCTGGTGGTTTCTAGCAGGGCTTGGGACACATGGCGACTGTGTCCTCCGTGACCTGTCTCTACTCCCGCCCCCTACCCTAACCACCCTCTGTTCCTCAAACCCCACAACCTTTTGGACCCTGGGCCTCCGCTGGGCCTTGGCCTACTCTGCCTGTCCTGAGTTCTACTCTGTGTCTGTCCTTAGCATGGTTCATGTCAGGGCCCTGCCACACTCCACCATGTAGGAGAGGGAAGTTTCTGAGGACCTGGGGAACGATGCCAAGCTGAAAGGGGAGAGACAGTGTCATGAGAAGCTGGGGAGAATCCTGAAAAAGACATTTGAGCGGTATCCAAGTGGGCAAGCCATTCTGTCCCTGTCACATGCTGACTGAGTGCTGCTCTGTAGCACTGAGGGGCTGGGCCAGGTCCAACCCCATGGGGTACTCAAGGATCCCTTTCCCTCCTGGGGGTGCAACCAAACCCAGAAACAGGCCCCTGGCCAGAGGAGCTGGCGATGAGTCTGGGGCACTCAGATAATAAGCACAAATCAGTAACAGTAATATGATTTCACTACTAATGAGTTCTCACCACGTGGCTGGCAGTAGGCTAAGCCCTGCATGGATATTTTATGACTTATTCCTTATAGCAGCCCTATCTATCATATTCTCTTCTCCTCCCTCCATTTCTGTCTTTGGTTTTGTTTGTTTATTCATTTAGGTACTGAGGATTGAACCCAAGGTCTTTCCACTGAGCTACATCCTCAGCCCTTTTTATTTTTCATTTTGAGACAGGGTCTCACTAAGTTGTTAAAAAACTTGCAGTCTTCCTGCCTCAGTCTCCCAGAGTGCTGAGATCACAGATGTCCACCACCATACCCAATTTTATCTCCATCTTTTTCATCATCTATGCTTCTTTTTTTTTGCTCCACCACTTTATCCGTGGTCTTCTTTTTCCCTTTCTGCACTGAGGCCCTGTCAGTCACGGTGGTCATTTCGAGTGGAGCTGGGATCGCTCTTTCTGAGAATCTAAAGACATACAATCTTTTTGGTGGAGCGAGGAGTCACAAAATGGTTACAAACCCATGAAAGAGCCACCACCAAGAACCAACAGACCGAGCTCCAGTCAGCTGTCCCCAAAGTCCCCCCAGGGGACACTCACCTGAGGTGTTGCTGCTTCCGTCCCTGCTGCAGCCTGAGGTCCCTCACCGTCCGCAACCTCAGTGGCCTCAGTGTCAACTGTGGCCTCCTCTGGAACTCCTTCTCCAGCAGGAACAGCTGCTTCCTCGGCCTCTTCCACTGGGGACCCCTCAGCCGGACCCATGGTCCCTGCAGCCACATCGGCATCCGGTCCAGGTACCTGTAAGGCAGACACCGGACAGGCCATGCCTGTGTCTCCAGCGTCTGGGCCTCAGAGTCCGCCCTGTGTCGCTCTCCTCTGGCTGGGGCAGAGCGCCCTGTGGAGAGCAAAGCTGCCCTGCCGTGTGCCGGATGCAGAGTTCCGACATCTCTTCCTCCCTGGCTCCCAACAACTTAAAGGTATGATGAAAAACTACAGTGTGTGTTTAAATAAAAACAGTTTATTACAGTAAAAGACACATTGCCGCGTAATACTGCCCCCTTCACTTTCAACGCAGTTACCCCATCCATCTGGCCACTTTCTGAAGTAGTTCTGGAAGTGCTCTTTCCTCAGTGTCTTCAGTTGAGCTGTTGTGGCTGCCTCAATGTCCTGAACTGATTCAAAACATTTATCTTTCATTTGTCATTGTGACTTTGGGGAAGAACTGGAAGTTGCACAGTACCCGATCTGGTAACAAAGTGGGTAGAGACATGTCTTACATAATTTTTTTATGAGTTTGCCTTTCTATGGGCATGGCACTGGGTAGCTGCATTCACCCTATTTTTGATCACACCTTATAAAGAAGGTCAGAAAAAGAGGACTTGCAGAACTTCTTCAGAAAATGGCAAAAACCATGAGATCGACGTGTCTGAGGTGAGAAGGAGGATTTTGAGGGAGATTCACAGTAATCTGTCTCTTAAAGTAATAAAATCTTAAAATTTAAATATGCATGTTATTTTTGATCACGCTTCCCACATTCCTCAGCTTTCCTTGAAGTCATGTGTGGCAAATGGAATTTGAGCCGCAGGGACACACCACATTCCCAAGACACTAGTTTTAAGGTAAGGGTGGGCCCCACCCCTGCAAGCCATTTCCATTTTGTTGGGTGAGTGCAGATGACAGAGAAAGGGCCCCAGGGGACAGCTGAGTCACAAGACTGAAGGAGCAGAGCCCAGAGCTTGTGTCACAGAGGGAATCTCCCTCATCACACGAAATAGAATAATTGCATTTTAGTATAAATTTTCGAGTCTTTGAGGGAGAATGTTCTAGAAATTAAGTCACTCTTAAGGGAAAAATGGAAGGGAAGAGTTCTCAGTGAGAACTCTTCAGAATGCAGGAAAAAATATTTGTAATCAGACACAAATTATAACTGGTATCCCCAGCCTCCAGGCCACAGGCAAGCTTGTGGCTTTATTGCTAGAGAAATCAATAGGCTTTACCCAGGACACTAACAGCCTACCAAAGTTTCTTTCATACTGGAAATGACTCATAAAAACAGTGTACACACAACTGACTTGGGGGCTCGAATGTAGAAGTATGTGTGTTCATACTTCTGAGTTATATGTGTTCAGGATCTGAGAAGACACACCTGTGAACAGCCCAGGGGTTTCGATGGGTTTGAACCAAAAGGATTCTATATACACACAGACAGTATGGATAACGGGGTTCAAACGCCAACGCGCACGCATGTGCATGTGCGCACACACACACACACACACACACACACCCGACATTGCTATAGATCAAAAAGCACATTATGTTATTTCATGGGCTACTCCTTTGAGGATACATAAATCCTTCCGCAGGTATATGTGCCAAGCAGAAATTATTAGTAATTGGATTTTCCTCTCAACTGAGTTGATATTTCATCTCTGGAAAAGATACATTACTTTTGACGCATTAATGATGCTACCAAAAGTAATTTTTAAGTCATTTCATACGAAGAGTGTTCATGATTTGTTTGTAACTGATATCCTGTATATATCTGTCAGTTTGGCTGTATCAAATTTTGCTGTAGCAGGATATACACGTTATCGCCTTCCTTTTGCTCAGTAATTCGAACAGGCCGTGTTGGCTTAATGTCCTTTCATCCTGACGGCGCAGCCCCTGTGACACCAGCCACCAGCGGGTGGTGGCCAAAGGCTCCATCCTGCTCCTTCCTGAACCTCAAAGAACCAAACCCCCAGCCTCAGCACCTCCGCAGGCTCCCGGGCCTCTAGGGCTACCTGGTCACGAAGGAGGATACATCTGAGTCATTTGTAGGAAGATGGCTGCACCTTGAGACCATAATGCTTAATGAAATCAAACAGAGAATGTTAAATACTGGATGGTTTTCCTTATGCAAGAAATCCAAAGTACAAATACGAGCAAAATAAAAGAGAGATAATAGGAAACAGGAAGGTAGACTTTGTAGAGATGGGAAGGAGATCTGGGGATGGAGGGATACAGAAAGGAGGGGAGAAGGAGAGAAAGTAAAAAGGATTAAGATGCAATAAAATATGTGCTAATTCCCCACGATGAATATATTAGGCATTGGAAACATACATTAATTAAAAAAGAAATGGAGAATGTAGAACAGTATTGACAGACTGATGGCAAATAAAAACCACCAAAATATTGAAATTAATAATGCTGGCCAAAGCAAGATGCTAAGAAAATGGGCATTTTGACTCTATTTAGGAAAAGACAAGCAATTTGAATAACCTAACTAGAAAAGGGAAGAGAAATTAACCCTTCTCCAGGTTTTTCTGGGTCCATTAGTAATGGCTTCCTCTTGCTCTAGACAGTGTGGAATTAACATTTTGGTTTCACAGATTTTAAAAGCATTACATACACGGATCATTCACAGAGTATATTTTCTCATCGTTTCCTGACTCTGACATTGCTCTGAGAGTCAAGGGCTGCGCCATTCCTCCCTTTATTGTCTGCAGTCTGTTCCTTATTTTTTCTCTTGTGAAATATTTCTAATGCATCTTTAGCGACTCCTTTACCATGTCAAATTCATTTTTTGTTTCACACACCAAAATCATCTCGAATTTTATTGATAACAATGGAAAGAAAGTTTTCCCATTTTGTCCTCTTATGTCAAGTTAAAAAAAGTCTTTTTCAGTTTGTTCTCTAGAGAAAAACTTTACTCTATTTGGTAAGTAATCCTTTCCTTCTTTTGTGGTGCTCTAGAGGCCCTATGTTCTCTTTAGGATAAATTTATTCATTTAATTATCTCAAATTAGGTCAAATCTCTCAACACCTGGAAATATGGAAACATATTCCTGGTTTCATTTTGCTCACCATCTAGAGGCTCCTGAATGTTGCTTTCAAATCAGGAGCTGGAGAGGGATATATCAAGTTTCCACATATAAGCACTTGTTTGAATCTCCCAAATATACATGTAAAAAGATGTACCAGCCATGACAGGAACAGCAGGCCCCAAAGGCCTGGATGCAACAGAAAGGCACACCCATGCCCGTGGGGAATACTCCTCACCAGCTGCCTTCTACCTAGAGTAGAGATGTATGAAACTCCCTTATTTTTCTATTTCAAGCATATCTATTATGGTACAAGCACTCTTATGCTTTTGTTTATGGAAAGTTCCCCCGGGACTGGCTGATGTTAATAGGATTGCAATACTACAGAAGCTTCAACTTTGGAAGATGCTCTTTTATCCTTAACGCAAACATCAAGAAAATGGAAAAAAGGGATAGAAGTAAATTTGGTGTTTCAGTATTTTCAGTTTTTTCATCTTTATGCATCCCTACAACGCATTTCATCTTTTTACAATATTCCTGGTATAAATGGTACAAATGATAATGAACATAGGATTTGCATATTTTCAATTTTAGTTCAATGATATCCTGTAACAGTTGCAGGACAGTTCATAACAAACTCAAAGTGCAGCCGTTCTCCTAACATTGCCTCCTGCAGAGAGCATGGCTGGGAGATCACTGAATTTTAGGTTTCCCAGTTTACCCCAAACAAGAAGAATAGTAATTATGATGCACACATGGGCTTCTGCTTGTCAGCTTCTATATATGTGTGCACATCTGTAACCTGTGGGAGAAACTGACATTGACTGTGAATCTATAATTCTCCAATTGGGAGTTCAGGGGTTAACATTTATTATACATTATTCTTCTAATAATTCTAGTAGAGATTATTCCTAAAATCTACACAAAATTAACTCATACCTAGCGTTTAAGTAGTTCACCCAATCAGTAAACCAACATTAAGACAATCTGTCTAAATTCTCTGTTTTTCTTTTCTTTTCCATCCCAACCCATATCCAAGAAGAAAACACATTTTTCAAATTAAGGAGTTTTACAGCTATCCTGAGACCTGGAGTATCTCCGACAGACCTACTAATTCTTAGGACCAGAACGTAAGTGTATTCTTATATAACAGATGCGTCCTCTCTCATTCTGGGAATGCTACTCTTTAAAATGAGAAGCAAACATGTAAAATAAATTTTGCTTGATTCATGTGCTATGCAAGCATCTAAGAAAATACAATCAATAGTATATGATACAGTAAAAAGATATCAAGAACAGGTGGACTGGACAGAATTTCTGTATATTACTTTTGCCAAGTGTCCTACAGATTTTATTGTTCAGAGAGATATGAACAGCATGGGATAGTGAGAAAAGGGCCAGCTGATCTTTTTCTGGATTTATCCACACAGCACAACAGAGTACATTCAGATGCTTGAACATTCACAGCTGCGTCCACCAGTTAGACGCTGATATCACCCCAAAGCTGGATGGCCCAAGGGCCCAATGTTCTCATTTTATGAGGAAATATGATGAGTCGGAAGTAGCACTGGAGATGGAGATGGATGGAGATGGGCGTTTCAGTTCTGACTCCACTACTAATTAGTTGTGGAGCTGGAGAGAGTCCCTTTGGACCTGGCTGTGTAAACTCTCCGTAGAAAAGTAACAAAGGGAGAGAAACACAGAGAGAATCCTAGCTCCAGGCTACCGTTGTCTTTTTTTTGCCTATTCCTAACTCTGGATCCAACTTGAGCTTTGACTTGTCTGAAGATCCTGATGTTTTTGTGAAAATAGGAGATTTTCTTCAAGATCCATTTTTTAAAAACTGGCTCAAGAAGTAGTTAGGGTCTACAGAACGTCATTATGACCCCAGAGAGAAGATTCCGCTCCTGAGATATAGGCTGGCAGCTGGTTCTCCTCTGCATGCAAATTATGCTTAAGACCCTGCAGGTCATAATGTCCTCCAGCGGTGCTCCAGGGGTGAGCTCTCCCTCAGAACATCCGGCCCAGGCGCATCCCTTTCAAAGGTGGCACCTGGCACTGCAAATCTCATCTGATGCATTTACACACTTCCCTCTGAATAAAAGCATTTAGTAGGAATCTCCCTCCCTAACCTGCATCTCAATCATCTTTTTCAATCTACTCTCCGAGTCTTGCCTGTGGACCCATCAATTAGCCCTTAGCAGCCCAGCCCCAGTGCAACTCGGCTGCTGGCACCGGGGTTGCCGTGGAGGAATGAGCTCCACAACTTCCTCAGAAGACTAAGGTTTCCAGCAGAAATGCCAAAGTTAATGAGCTTTCAGCTAACTTGGCCTTTACGGTCAGGGCAGCACATCCTAATGATGGAGATCAATATTTAAAGTTTTCATTACTGATTTATATGTAAAGTGAATCAGAGAAGTGAATTTATTTTTTGATACAAATGTAAATATGGTATATCGTGCTTGATCCAAGATGGGGAGATGGGAAAGTAGCAGTTTCTGAAGCAGCCACCGTGGACAGCTCCAATGCGGATGGCCAACAGTTTGTTGGAAGGGTTCGTGTATTTTTATTTTTTGCAGTGCTGGCGATAAAACCAAAGGCCTCATGCGTGTAAGGTAAGTGCTCTACCACTGAGCTGCACCAGCGATGTTTGTTTTTAATGTCTTGGCTGCACAGTACACATTTTGCCCTGCCAGGTTACATTATCTCTGAGTGATACATAAAGCCCTTGTGGCCACTGCTCAGACTGCCTCCTCATATCTGAGCCCAGGTGCAGACTGGCAGAAGCAAAAGGTAAGATTGCCAGGCACACCCTGAGACCAGACCAAGCAATGGCGATCCACAAGTCACCCGGAAGTCATCATACTCTGACAAAGCTCCCAAGCTTCACCCTGCCAAGCACCACACACATCGCCCAGATGCCTGGGGTTCCACCACATGGCAGTGTGGGGGCCGAATCGTAAGGAGAAGGAGGCAGTGGACTGTCACACTTGGAGGACCACTCCCCTGATTTCATGGCCTCTGAAGAGTCCCGGCATTAGTGAGCTAGGCCTGCTCCAGGGTGGCTTCTCACCACCCCTGCCTTGCAAACAGAGAAACAACATAAACAAGGGGTGCTTCGTTACCACAAGGGATTTTAAAATCCTTAATTTTCAAAAGTCATGAATTACAAATTTTTAAGAGCAGGAAGAGACCGTCAAGTTTATCAGGTAGAATTCTATTATTATTTTTATTACTATTATTATTTTGGTACCGCGGATTGAACCCAGGGCCTTCAAGCTGAACTACATCCCCAGCCTGTTTTTACTTTTCATTTTGAGACAGAATCTTCCTAAGTCACTAAGATGCCCAGGATGGGCTCAGACTTGTCATACTCCTGCCTCAGCCTCACAGGCATGTACCACCTAAGCCAGGCCCAGGTAACAAGCATCTTAAATGAGAGATGAAAAATAAAATGATTTCCCTAAGGCCACCTCACTGGTTAGCCATGGGAGCTAATTTTCCATACTCCCAATTCAGGAGTCTTTCTAGTACATCCTCTTTCACACTATTCAGTGAAACCCTGCCTCAGAAAACAACACACCAAGCAAATGAACAAAAAGTGTTTCTGGTTCATTTTGACTTTGCACCCACAGAGCAGGACCATCCCTCAGGTCTCAGCCTGGCTTGTGGGAAGTCTTGGGGTCACTGTGGATCGAGTTCAGCCTAGCTGGCCCCTAATGGCTTTGGCTGGACATGACATGAAATGAGTCATACATCTGTTTTTTATAAAACAGCATTTGGAGTAGTGAGGAGATGGAGATCTCTGGATTTGAATTTCACCTCATGATTTCCAGGTGTGTGATCTTGCTCAAACCATTCAGCTTTTGAGATGGGTGCACTTTGTACCTTTCTCTCTCTCTCTTGCTGTGGGGGTGACAGTGTAGAGACTTCTTCAGTCCTAAACCCCTAACCAGTGGATAGTGCAGTTGTGCACCCCTGTCCTGCCCTTTCTTGTTCTGCCCTCACTTCTGGGGTGGAAAGGTGCTCTGCTCTTGGGCTGTTCCTCTTTAGTCTGCCACAGACATGAACAGGAATCAGAAATATAATTGGGAAAACGTGTGTGACTGGAAATGAGATTCCCCTCTCTTTCCTTGGAAAACTGCCTTCTCTTCCAGCAGAGAGTCTCCAAAGCTCTCGCTTAATATGTACTTACGTATACACAATATGTACATAGCTTAATAATTTAATTTGAAGTGTGTTTTAATCTGAGCATTTAGGGCTGGGCGATCATTCTGCGTTAATGAAGGGCAAAGTGTAAATCCAGCTCCCTGGTTTTCTCTGGTCTTCAGGGTCTTCGCTGACATTTTGGGAGGTCACCTCTCCAGGCACAGTGGAACCCAGCTGTCACATTCACGTCTGCACAAGGAGAAAGCGCCAATGCTGGTTCCCCTGCAGGTGGCACCAGGCAAGGCTGCTGGAGCTCTGGAATGTCCGCCTCAGCCAGTGGGCCATGGTGATCAGGAGCCCTGTCTATTCACTGCTTCTCTGTCTTCCCCAGGTCCAGACAGAGACCCCAGCACCTACACAAGATTCAAGTGTCCCTCTCGCTCAGTCAGGGAGAAAATGAGCAGGGACAGAGATATTCCCAGGGAATGATTGGTCTTAACAAGTCAAGTCAACATTAGCGATTTTTTTTTTTTTTTTTTTTTTTGGTGCTGGGGATCGAATTCAGGACCATGCGCTTGCTAGGCCATCACTCTAACCACTGTGCTAAATCCCCAGTCCCTAACGAAATTTTTTGGGAAAAAAAACCCCCAAAGTAGCCATGTCAATAATGCTTCACTTTCCAGGATTCTCCAACAATTAAAAAAAAACTTTTATCTCAGTCTCTTCTCTATTTATGTATTTTGGAAACAATGCTAACATTAGTTACAGCACATTATTTCTTTTTAAAATAATAGGCAGAAAAAAGGGCATTGGCCTACTTTATAACATTTGAGTAAAATACAGGAACTGACAGGAATTTAGAGAAAATTAGAAGCCTCCCTTCTCTCTCTCTCTCTCTTTTTAAAATTTTTCTTTGCGGTACTGGGGACTGAACCTAGGGGTATTCTTTTGTTTCGCTACATCCCCAGCCCCTTTTATTTTTTATTGCAAGACAGGGTCTCGCCAGCTTGCCCAGGCTGGACTTGAACTTGCAATCCTTTTGACTCAACCTCCTAAGTAGCTGGGATTACAAGTGTGTACCACTGTGTCTAGCTAGAAGAGGCCTTTCTTTAAGAAAAGTTAATAAATGTAAGTAAAATTTTGTTTTCTGAAAAGAACTGATAAATATGGTGAATGATTAACCATAACCAAATAACATGAATTGATACCATATTCATCTTCATCTGCCTTTTAGTCTAATTCTTTGACATGCACACTGAGAAGAGTATGGAAATCAATTTTCCCTAAAGATTATTTTCATTATTCACATAATAGAAACAGCTGAAGAAGGTGAAATAACAGTTCCTTTTTAAAATCCATCCTGTACATATACTGGTAAAATTTGATGTTGTATGGAAATATTAAAGACAATGTGTAGAGAATAAAACAACAAACAGAAATGTAATTAAGCTTTTCTTTAGAACCTTAGATGTTTGGGGGTACTACTATTACATTTCCTGTTTTTGAAATTGCACTTAATTTTTTTTTTCCAACGAAGCCACCACAATCTTCAGATGAAACGCACCCTTATCAAAACCCAAAATAATAACTGCATGGTGACATTTCCACAGCAAAAAGGGTCACCTCCAAATGTCACGTCAACTCAATCCCAACAATGACAGCCACAGCCAGCTTCAATTAACGCTAGGGACACGAGTGGAGTTTTACAGTTTTACAACTAAAATACCACACATCTGGCAATGGCAGAGGGATTTCTTTAGAAAAATAACCATAATGTGCGTGATTATGATGACAGCAGAAAGAAGCTAAAAGTCCAGCTGGATGTTACTCTCCTAAGCAGAACAGAGAAAAAAGGCAAGTGATTTCAACCACGGATGTCCATTTTGATAAGCTTAGATGAACTGGGATGCTGTAAGCTGTCCCTTCTTAGCTAACACCATTACTATTAGTTTTCAGTCCTGTGGGAAAAAGAACTTGCTGGATTCTTTCCTCCTTGGCGAGGGGATCACAGTGTGAACACTGCATACACTTAGTGTTCTTGCATCACCTGTAGGTTTCAGGAGGTGTCCGAAGGCTTCACAAGCTTCTCTAAATGGCCTTTATTTCACAAGGAATTGAAATTTTTCATTTTCTACAGTTCACCTATAAGCTTTAACAGGAAAAGTATATTTAGAATAAAAAAATTCTTCCACACATCTCATTATCCAGCATTAGGGAACTTGGTTTTAGGGATGTGTAATATTCGTGCCATACTTTACTAAATATTTTTAATGTTGCCTTAGTTAAAAAGATGATAAATTGTATTCAGGTTGAGAATCCTGGTTTGAAAATCCAAAGTCTGAAATGCTCCAAAATTCCACACTGGACCTCACATGAGGACTACTGAAAACATTGTATAAAACTGCATTCAAGTTACTGTCTCAAGTGTAAAAGAAACAAAGAAATTTCTTGTTTAGACATGGGTCCCTTTCTCCAAGATGGCTCTTTAGGTATATGCAAATACTCCAAAATTTAAAAATGCGAAACACTTCTTGCTCCAAGCATTTCAGATAAGGAATACTCGACATGTACATATTATGTACATTTTAGGTACTATATAAATGTACATAACCTTGAAACTGGTAGCTACTAACATTATTGGAAAACCAACTGGATTACATGAAAAACAAAAACCCACTTCTATATAGAATTTTAAATGAATATAAGTGTGAGGGTGGCTGATGATAGTCTGAGAAGGGATCACAGAGAATCGATCGTGCCTGTCCTTAGCATATTAGTTTGTCTACTTCACATTTCCTATCTAGTGCAAAAAATCAAATGTTGCCCCTGCTTAAACTAGGAGCACAATGGTATCAGGCCTTGCATGGAAGCATCTGGGACATGGGATCAACATAATTCTAAGGGTCTGGTCAGGGGGTGAAGACGAAGTTTGTGTTGCTATTGAAAATAGGAATTAATGGGAACTTTTCAGAATCACAGTGATTTCCTCCAAAACCTAAACCAGTATCTTTCTGGCTCTCTGGCATCCATCATATTCATTTTAAAATCAATTACCTAATTAATGAAAACAATAGTCAAAAAATCATCTGTATTTTCTCTTCCCTTGTTTAAGTAAACTGCAAGGCTAGGGTGGGTGGAAAGATCACAATTTGGGACCACAGAAAAATGTCACATCTGCACTGAATTGTTCAGCTCTCCAGTGAGTCTAGGAGTGACCACCAGGAAGAAAAACCCAGAAGAAAGCGCTCCCCAACCTGACGTCCACACAAGCAATGAATGTTTCGAGGGTTGATTCAGCCTAGCTGGACACATGTCTTTTTTCCTCACAGATCTTGGTCCAACTCTGTATCTTTCAAGGGAAAATGTGATCATTTTTTGGCGTTATTCTCAATTAGCATTTTCCATTTTGCTTTATCATTTATTTTTCTACTCTATTAATAAACTATTGATTTGACAGAAGACCCACCCTTTCCCCAGTAAAATAGCCTCAGGCACCAACTACATGAAATAGAACTTTCATTTCTCTAGGCATCTAATCTAGACAGCATTATTTTTGGTAATAGGGGAATTGGTATTCCTGTGTGTGCATGTCCAAAGAAGGCCGTAGTAAACAAAACCCTAACTGAAATTCTTGGGAGGCCTTTTGCTTATTTCATAAATAAACATTTCTCATTTATCATGGATATTTCCAGCTTCATACTTTCAAGGTGTCACTTTATCTAGTGATCTCAGAGCACAGTAGAGCTCATTCCAGTTTGCAGTGTGGGTGTTTTTTCTGACTCTGTGGATCAGGGTAGGAGCAAGGGTTCAGGCAGACAGATGGGTCCCCATCCTAGCATTAAATACGTCCTCGGCTCCCACAGATTATAAGAGCTGACTCATCTGATTTGGGACAAATAGAAATGCTTACAGATTCACAGATTTGTAATGTGGACTTTCAGTCTATTGCTGGATTTTCACCAACCCACAAAAGTAATGTTATAAGTAATCAATATGTAGACACGTCCAGCAATCTTATCCTTATGTTTATCACATGCGAGCTGGTCCCTAATGAAGGGTACCTATCCCACCATCACAGTAGAGCAGAATTAAACAGGTCTGAGTCCTCACAGCTTCTAACATCTACCATCTTCCATGAAAGGGAAAGAGTGAGAAAGGGCCACACCTCTGCTAGCATGACAGTCCTCTCCAGATAATAAGATCAATTCTCCGGAAATGTAAGGGAATGGCATTTCATTGTCAAGGTAACAAAGGCTATTTAAACCTGGGGAGGCATGAAGACACGGAGCGCCTTTGGGCCCCAGGGAGGCATGAATGAGAAGCAACACACAGGTCATGAGATGACCATGAGATGACGGTGAGAGCGAGAGGAAGGGAATGGGAGGTGGCGCTCACCACAGCTTCCTCCGCCGGCTCCTCAGCCTGCGTTTCTAGCCCGAGGTCCATCGCGACAGGGACAGCAGGTGTGGCAGCAGCAGGGGGCTCCTCTGCTTTGAGCTCTGTGGGTGCCGCCTGTTCGGATTCCACCTTGGAGTGTTGGTTTCGGGGTTGGAGGAAAAAGATGCAACATGTGAACAGGTAACACGACAGCATACGGGGACAATTAAGATTCATCTTTCACACAGCATAGGAAATTAACTTGATTAAATCTGTGCTGGGAAAATAAATGCTTGCATTTGGCATCACAAGTCTTTACCAAACTGAAATGTCTCAGAAGAGAATGTTGATAAACTTCTCTTTTACCATCAACAAGTGTTGTTGCTTTTCAAGTCAGCCAAACACCTACCATTTTGGCCATTCATTTTACTTACTGGCTGTGCCGTGTTTTGCTACTCACTTCTCTGTGACACCTACAGGAGATCCTAGAATGGTACCTTCTGCTATTTATCACAGAGACAGACAGACAGACACAGAGAGAAACACCCTAGTGGGTCCCACATTTGCCAACTAGAAGGACTGAGGGGGAAATTCCAGGGCACACAGTTCTGGGATCTTTCAGTCCTATTACTATTGCATCGTACCAAAATATCAAGGGGTCACCCCCATATTCAGACCCACAGGACCCAGAGGGTCACTATGAAGCTGGTGTGTATTTCCACAGCTGGGAGGAGGAGCCAGTTACATGGCTGTCCACCATGACGACGATGGACATACAGTGAGGCATTATGGGACGTTCCTGTTTAATTCCATTTCCTCCATCTTCCTCCAACAGAACCCTTAGCCATCACTTTATCTCATACAATAAATCAATTCTTTAAAGAACCACAGCAGTATTCTCCATGGTCTCAATTAGACTCTCCTAATAGTGTGGCCAAGGGGAGGTCTTTTGTTCCCATGGAAACTCTATGCAGGGATATCATCCCGATTCCAATTATACGCTGAATGAGCTCTTTGTCATCTCTAGCCCAAGATCCTTTTTAGTTTTAAAATTATCTCTCTCTATATAAAAAAAAGGCCACTAAAACCACCACAGCCAGTGCATGTTACTGCCACTACTGAAAACATTTCTTCTTTTTACACTCTAATAACGTAATAAGCATATTTATCTAGCTGCTTATCTCACTAAATGAACAGCCACTAGAGGGCTCATTAACTCTTTTCCTTCAGAGCAAACTGTAAAAGTTGAAGTGTTGCTCGCTGTCATAAGCAAAAGGCACAATGCATTGTGGTCTGTAAGCTTGTGTAATGGCCTGTAAGTTTGTGTAATTTGGGTAAGTTTTAATAAAAATCTATAAAAAAAGAAATAAAAATTGTATATTTTTGCTTTTGCAAAACTTTTTTTCATGAGACTTTTCACTTTACTTTCACTTTACTTTTTGCTGTTGCCAAAGCTTTCTTTATACATATAAATAAAAAATTGGATTGACTGAATAGTTATTGTACTTTTATGGTGTTTGAAAGCTATATATTGAATATTTGTGTGAAATATAAAGAATATTAGTGATGTATATAATTATATACCCATGAAAAGCTTAAGAAAAATAAAGTACATTACCTACTGAGAAAAAAAAAAAGTTTAAGTGTTTTCCCAGAATAGTAAAAGTGCCCAATTAATACTTGGAGAAATCAGTAACTTCCGCGAGACTGACCATAGATGACCAAAATCTATGTTCATCTCTCCTGTGCATTCATCCAATTCAGTGCCCCAACTGAGGCAAGTTCCATGGAGAAGTTATGGAAAAGTTATTCTGAGATGATGGGAAATAAGTAATAACAGATTGCCTAGTGCTAGACAAATAAGTGAATTTTCTTAGGCCCTCCACCAAATCAATCATTGTGATGCGGGCCATGACCACCACCAGTGATCTTTTTAAGGGATATAATAAAATTAAAGGATACTTTAGTAGACAAGTGTGCAGAGATGTGATGTTTTTATAGGCTTTTATAACCTTCAAGAGGTAGGATGACACAATTTTTAAGAAAGAATGAGATAAAATTCACTCTAATATGCTCTCAAGAGTCCTCTATGGGAAAAGACTTCACTTTTATTGTTCTAAAAGAATTATCTTCATACCAACAGACACCGTAAACACTCAGGGTATAATCTTTCCACTTGGGAAGCCAAGGTGATCTGCTATGACAGCATGGTATGCAATGACCCACATAGCAGAGGACGTGAAAGATGATTTGACGAAGTAGAAAGCAACCCGTGAGTAAAGGCTGCTTTCTGGTAGACTGAGTCCACGCTGTGGAGGAAGTCTCAAGCCAGATAAAGATCCAAGAGAAATTTCAAAACACGAGTCAAATATATCATTGTATAGTTTAAAAAATGCAAAGATAAATTAAAATGAAAGCCCGTATTTGCATAAGAGTGGGTTATTTAGAAGTCTGAGCAAATTATGAAGTTTTATATAAGGCAAGAACAACTAGGGTGACTTTACAAATGAATTTCAATTGCATTTGCTTGTTGAAATTGGACAAAACAATGGTAGCATAATGTGAAGAGCAAACAGGATTGGTTACATCCCTACAAGTCACCACATGTCTTACCATAAGACAATGTCACCTGAAATATTACAACATGGCACTGCCACTTGAATTCTAGAGGAATAAACGCAACTCACTGAAGGGTGAGTAAGGGTGAAGCATGGTGGGATGTAAAATCTGCTACTCAAATTCAGGAGCAGAAGTCGCTCTTCTATTCCTTCTAAGATAGTGTAAAACTGTACATATTTTGTTAAGATAGAAAAATAATGATAAATCATGAACAACACCTTGTGGAAAAATCTAAAATAATCCTATAGGAATTGTGCCCTGCCTGAACCACTGATTTCCATTTATTTTTGCCAACAAGGTATCTCCCTTGACAAACACTGCTGGTGGACTGGCACCATGCTGTGGCTATTTTGGAGTTCCTACTGTTTTCTGGAGTAACGATCACTATACATTCAGAAATGATACAGATCCTCTGCATTTATTGGTGCAAGCAAGACACCAAGAGAGTTTAATTCTGAAAATCAGAAATGGAATTCTTCCTTCAGGTGAAAATGGGCAGTGTGGCCTTGGAGCACACGTCCTGGGATCCTCTGGGAGAGGAAGGGGGCCAGGTCAGTGCAGAGGTGGAGCAGATGGGATGGGAGATTAAGGTTAAGAGTCACACCGCAGTGAAGCCTGCATACCCACGTTTATAGCAGAGTAACTCACAATAGCTAAACTCTAGAAAAGTCTGGAAGCTCACCAATTGATGAACACAGACAATGTGAGATAGATATAGATATAGATATAGATATAGATATAGATACAGATCTATATGTGGAATTTTATCCAGCCATAAAGAAGAATGAATTTGTGTCATTCGTAGGAAAATGGAGGAATAGTAAGACCATAACTTTAAGTAAAAGAAATCAGACACAGAACATTAAGTATCATGGTTTCTCTTACATGAGAAATCTAAAATATAAATAAAGAGTAAAACAAAGGTAGACTTTTTGGTGAAGGAGACAAGGGGAAATTGAGAGGAGGGAGGGCGAAGGAGAAAGGGGACTGAAAATGATTAAAATATGTTATATATATGTATCAATTCCACAAAATGAACGTAAATACCATGTACTGCAAACATATACCAAACAGGTATGGAAAAGAATCTGTCAATAAATCAGTCAATCAATAAATAGGAAAGATGACGGGAAACCAGAAGGCAAACTTTGGAAAGGCGGGTGAGGATTAAGAAGAGGGGGAAGAAAGGGAGAAGAAGGAAAGGGGAGTGAAGATGATCCAGATACATTAGATGCATGTACCAATTTCCCAAAACAAACCTGAGCATTCTGTATTAGCAAGATGCTCTTCAAAAAATTAAGACTCTATTCATAATCCAATATGGCACTTGCCTTCTGGCTCTGCCTCTGTCATCCTGAGAGCTGGTTTAGTGAGAGATGCAAAGGTCCTGGGGAGCAACTCTGAGCCCCCAGTAAGGTTTGGTATTCAAAGGAGTTCCAACTTGTTCTGTGGGGCCACAAGATCCAGGCCGTCCCAGGCTGGGAGCTGGACTACTGACTCCCAACTACAACCCCTGCTTTGGGCAGACGCATCCATGAACCAGATGCTTGGGAGTTTCCTGCTCCCGGGAAGAGCCTGTATATTCAGAACTCACTGAGAAGGTTCATTGTGATTTCCTAGTCTTGCACAGGATGAGAAGTGTTAGCAACATTTACAGTGCTGGACACAAGAAGCTAAGTTCCCCAGTAAAGAGAAGAGGCAGAATAGCTGCTTCAGAGAATAGGAATGGGGAGAAGGGGAGGGCAGGCATGCAAGCTCCTGTGACTAGCGGTAGTGCACATGGAGATGTTCAAAGACACTTACAAATCCCAGGATTCTGGGCCTGGGTCTTCTGCATGAAAGTAGTAGGTATTGAAGTAACAGGTGTGAGTTTGATGATGACCAATTGCCTTTCCTTTTATACCAGTATTCCTCATTTTTTTTAATCCTTTCACAAGCATTAAAAATCTCATCCTACAGTTCCATCACTCAGGCTGAGACTAACCAATGAAGATAAAGAATGAAGCTCTCTGGCTTCCATAATTTATATGTGATGCATTTAAATATTTACTTGCAGGCCACAGAGATTCTGTTTTTCTCTTGCTTGTGCAGAAGACAAAGAAGTATGACAATCTATTGACAAGGTATTAGAGATGTATTTGTCCTGGTAAAGAATCAATTAACTTTTAAGAAGAACTTCTTAGGACAGAATCCCTTACTTAAAATTGAAGTAGTTTCAAAAGAAAAATTCATTCTACTGAAACCCAATTGCAAGCTTCCAGTGTGAAAAGCAGGAGTTGGAATAATTACGCACCATTCCTGTGGAAAACCCATCATGCTTCAGGGAAGGCTCGAGAACCAACCCCAAAGAGCTGCGGTCCTTGTGTGCAGCGGTGCCAAGCTCTTAAGTGACATAACTCAAGGTCTCTTCATTCAGCTTTACCAACACGCTGCTGTTGCAAGGCTTTCCGATGGTGGCTACGACATGGATTCTAGGGGAAGTCGGTAACAACATTCTGCTTCCTCCTCATCACCTAAGATTTCTTCTTGTCATCTTGTCAGGAATCACAACTAGCAACAAGGTAGTTTTAAATTCAATATTAAGGATCTATTTTGAAGCACAAATTACTGAGGCAAATTTGTTTCCATCCTGTGGCTTAAGTTATAATGACATGGGAAGATTCATGTCCTGGATGGACTTACTGTGTTCTCCCAAGACCCCCTAACTAAGAGACTTTGGTTTTCACTAAGATGATGCCTTTATGAACAGAAGTAACCAAATTCAGTGTCACAGTGAGATTTCACAGATGCTTTCCCTCCTGTTTTTTACAGAAGAGAGAGCTCTAGAAATCACATTCTACATATTCAAACTCTAGACAAAATAGAATGATCAACTTAATTTAGAACATTTGCTGATAACTAACAATTTCTCCCAAACACCAACTTACCAAGTTGCAGATCATACTCTGATCTGCCTGCATTGTGAATAACGAAGTGTCCTGGGGCTGAAAATTGGGAGAAAACCGCAGATTTTTAAAAATATACTTAAACCTTCTTAAGTCCCTTTTTAAATCAGTGAAACAAAATTGTTAACAAGAGTTACTCTAAATATAAATCTTTGCCAGCAGAAGATGCTGAGAGTGATTAAAGGAGCAATCAAACATTGGAATTAAAGATACCTCTGGGCCACAGCTCTTCTTCTAGATTTTGACACCAAATTACAAGTTTGTGGGCTATAAACCCTAAATTTAAACTTAAAAAAAAAATTTTGTTTTTTTGGTGCTGGGGATTGAACTCAGGGCCTTGTGCTTGTGAGGCAGGCACTCTAACCACTGAGCTAAATCCCCAGCCTTTAAAAATGTTTTTAAATGCTGGCAATCACATGAGTTATTTATGATCTATAAGTTAAACATTTTTTAAAACATGTTTATGTAATTTAGGAGTTCAGCTGGAAAAAATCTAAAGGAACAGTGATTTTAAAAAGAAGACTCATCTCTTATACACCAGTAGCAAACAATCTTCCAGATGGGAAACTGAAGAGTCCTTCCTCTCAAATCTCAGCAGCTAAAAAAAAAAAAAAAAAAAAAAAAAAAAAAAAAAAAAAAAAAAAAAAAAAAACAAAAAAGAACAAAAAAAACCTGCCTGAAGAATCTGACCTCAGCAGCTCCCAACAGAGAAGATGAGCCGGTAACTTTTGGTTAAGGATGGTGGATAGAACAATGTGCAGTTATTTCTGTTACATCCAGAACCCAAGCTAAAGAATAATAAAGAGAAAAAGAACCTTAAAGACATAACCTATAAGGATGACAAAAATGGGAAGAAAGGTAACAATAAAAAACTGGAGACTGGAAAGGAGATGAATGAGCAGGAATTAACTTGGTAAATCTAAACCATCCATACACAAAGTCATGATAGAAATGCCAATAATCACCTCATCCATTGCTCAGGACTCCCACCAGGTAGAGAATTAGAAGCATTAGTAATCACAATAAATAGGAGACGGGGGGGGGGGGCTGTTACAGATGGAAGCGGTTGAAAGTCTACTAAAAAGTAGTTAGATCTTGAGAAATTCCCGCCTACTCTGAAAACCAAGAAGTGTTGCCTTCCTACCCAGCAGAAGACTTGAAACTAATTCTAACAAGACTGCAACAGTGCGACTCTGGACTGCAGGACCTGGAGGCGTATTAAAGTGGGATTAGGGAGCATTTACCTCCACAAGTTTCCAGTCAGCGTTGGCATCACACTTTTAAGTATGAACATTCAGCTGAGATTGTCAGACATTTCAGAGAAGTCTCAAATATGAATGGGAGAAACTGAATAGGAAAAAAGCAAGAGGAAGAAACAGAATTTGCAAGAAAAAACTGATTATTAACACCCTCAGAGATACGATGGAGGATGCTGTACTCGGGACCCACGAAGAGGATGCTACTGGAAAACAATCCAGAAGTAAAACCATGTCTCAGAAACTGAAAAAGTACGGGGTGAAAGACCAGTTAGAAGAGATGGAGAGCAGAGACTGTGGAGAAAATGACAACGAAAAGGAAAGAGTCTACTTACTCTCAGGAGACCAATATATGACAAGGAGAAGTGTTAGAGAATGCGTGAGCATGGGCACGGTGGCACACGCCTGTAATCCCAGCACTTGGGAGGCTGAAGCAGGACTACAATGACTTCGAGACTGGCCTGAGCTACGTAGCAAAACCACATTTCAAAAAGCCAAGAAAAAAAAAATTCCAGAATGAGTCAACAAGGAAAACAAAAGAGAGAAATCATCAGAGAAATAATAATAATAATTTTGCAATTACACCTATAAATTTTTAGATTAAAGCAGCCTAGCAGGATGGATGAAAACACACTCAGATCATACCTCACGGCAATAAATAAAATTTCAGAATCACTCATCTTAAAGGGTTGGGGATTTAGCTCAAGTCATAGGGCACTCGCCTAGCCAGTGCAAGACCCTGACTTCAATCCCCAGCACCTCCCCCCAAAAAACATACATTCATTCATTCATTCATTTATTTATTTATTTATTACATATGTAGGAATAAAGATATAGTCGTTTGCTATTTTGGTTTAAATCTAAAATGTCTCCCCAAATCCTCGTTGTGTGGGAGGTGACTGGACCTAGGGGGCTGCTATATTCATCAGCGACAAATTCATAGCTGAATGTGGTGTTAGGAGGTGGGTTCTGGTGAGAAGAGATGGGTCACCGGGACGTGACCTGGAAGGGGATATTACCCTCCCAGCTCCTCCCTTCTCTTCTCAGCTTCCGGGTCACCATGACCTGAGCAGCCTTCCACTGCCCAGCCCCTTCCACCATGCCATTTCTGCCTTGGAGCCAGCTGACGGTGGAATGAAACCAAGAGCCAAAATAAACTTCTCCTTTACATTGTGGGTGTACAGCATTGTGTTTCAGCAACAAGAATGTGACTAAGACAGATTTGTAAGGTCATGAACATACACCTCCTGTGGATATTTTGCTCAGGCCACTTCTGGAGGATGTCCTCTGGCCAAATTAGGATTAAACCCCTGATGAGGATGCTCTTCACCCATAAAGCAATGAAGGGAAGTAGAGAGGGGCAAAGACAACCTCAAGGTTAACTTCACAGGAGAGCAGCGAGTCTTAGCCACAGTGCACATACTTCCAACCACAGCATTCAAGAAGGACACACAGCAGATTTCTTTGAGAAGATTAAACTGCTTGAAGAGCCAATATTTTCACCAAGATAAGAAAGGCTTTAAATAACCAGGGGGGGTTCATTTGAAGATAAGTACATAGAAGACTAAGCAAACCAATCAACAGGCAAACAAAAAGATCCATAATTATTCTCTAAAGGAAAACAAAAAGTCAGCATGAAAGGAAATGCAAACTTCAAGATTCAGTTGTTAATAGCATTTATAACGTTAAAATATGGCCACAGAGGGGCTGGATTGCGATGCTAGAATTCTGTCAGAGAAAGAACAGGAAGTGAAAGAGACGGGGTGAGCTGGGTGGGGAGGAGAGAAAAACACTACAAGTCCTCACCTTCCAGAGAGAAGAATTGATAGGTGATGCTCTAGAAATCAAGAAGTAGCATTAAAAGCCACCTGACAGGACAAACTAGAGAACGTGCTAACACAGGTAAGACAATTTACCTCTAAGAAACAGGAAATGGAGGGTGTGCACGACGGCCTGAAGTTTTTAAATAAAGACCCTTAGACAATCTTGTTATTTTGGAAGTTACTGCAACAATAACTCTAACAGAAATACAAATTTGAAAAAATAACGATGTCTGTGACCAAAGCTTCTGAAAGAGTCTGTCTCTGAGATGGTGGGCGTCTGTGTTTGCGTACAGTGTGTGGGTGTGTTTTATGTTTATACAGGTAACAGGGAAAGTAATACAGCTTCTAAGTAGAGAATTTAATTTAGGAATATATTCTGAATACTTACTTAGAGAATTCTAGATTCCAGTATTATTAGAAGTTGTGTGTATCTGACATGCAACACAAAGCATTCATCACAGACGACCTCTGTCTGAAGTCTCCCTTGAACAAGCTGTCAGAACTAAATCTGGGTGCATGACAACCATGTGGCCTGCCTCTTACATGAAGTTATATCTAGATGTTACCCCCAAAACTTCATGCACTCATAAGCGGGGCTTTTAGGAGGTAAGAGGATCATGGGTGTGTGATACTGATGGGTTTATAACTGAGTGTGACATTGGGAGGTGAAGCCTGGTGGGAAAAGGTGGGTCACAGAGAGTGTGGCCTGGAAGGGTGTATACAGGTGTCCCTCTCCCTCGATGGCTGCCCTGCTTTCTGCCCGCCACACTACAAACAGTTTCTCCTCTGCTAGGCCCCTCTGCCATGCCACCCTCCCTAGGAGCCAGCTAACTACAGACTGAAACCTCTACAAACTGTGAGCCAAAATCAACGTCTCCTCCTTTAACTTGTGGGTTTCAGGTATGTTGTCTCAGCAATGAGAAAGTAAGTAAAGACTCATGAGTTCCACCTTGTACCTATATTGAGGCTCATATTCAGATTCCCAAGGATCATGCTGCTTTATTGGACAGGGCCAACATATGGCTTGTGATTTTCCAATGGTTCTTTTCTAGAGAATGGCTAAGAGGTAAGGCTGTATATAATGGAGATCCTCTATGAATCTGTAGCAAGATACCCCTAAACAGAAGAAACCTCAAATAGCAAAAGCAATACTGAGCAATAAGACCAAAGCAGGTGGCAAAGCAATACCAGACATTAAGCTATACTACAAAGCAACAGTAATAAAAACGACATCGTACTGGAACAAAGATAGATACATAGACCGATGGAACAGAAGAGAGGACACAGAAACTTCTCGAAACATATTCACATATATGATCTTTGATAAAGGATCGAACAGCATACGTTGGAGGAAAGTTAGCCTATTCAACAAATGGTGTTGGGAAAACCGGTTGTCAGTTTGTAGAAGAATGAAACTGGACCCATATCTCTCACCATACACTGAATTAAAATCAAAGTGGCTCAAAGATCTAAACATTAAGACAGAAACACTAAACCTTCTGAAAGACAGAATAGGTAAAACACTTGAAGACACAAGAGTAGAAAAAAATCTCTATTTCCTAAATATTCATCCACACAATAAAAAACAATCATATCTCCTCTTTCAAACAACTGAGTCCATGGGATCTCTTAGATCAGGACAACTTCTAATTACTGGTACAGAAATCCTCAGAAAGTACAAGTCCATAGTATAGCTAATAACATTAATAATAATTAGTAACATTCAAATAGCTAACTGAAGTCCTGGAGCACTGAGTATGTGCTTTGTTGCTCGCTTACTGCCCTGTGTACATACTTCATTTAATCATCAAAATAATCCTATAATGTTGCAATCATTCTGTCTCTATTATTCAGTTTGTAAGTAGTGGGACCAAATTTTGTATTGACACTCTTAATCATTTTGCTAGACCAGTGGCAGAGAAACCACACTGAAAACTGTACAGTATTCTCAGTAGAATGGATCTTGCTAGAGAGTGAGTTCCTTACCTGGGTGAATCCATTGAATGAACCACCAGAAGCCTAAACAGAAATGGAAATCGAAGTGTGTTATTTTTTTCCATCACCTTTATAGGATTAATAAGTATCCATTAGACAAGTTAGAGAGTAATGACTACCACGAATCTTAAAATAATACAAAAGGTGGTTGTACGAGGAAGTGCTTAGGAAATGCAAAGGCCATGCTGTCTTACTTTAAATAGGCTGACAAAAAAATGAAAGATTAATTTTACTATTATTCCTGGTGTCAGTGGTAGCACCTACTTTCTCACGAACAAGGTGATGATTCCAGAGAAGAGCCAGGATGGGTTAAACAGCTCCTTTTAGGCCAAAGATAAAATCCGGAAGAAGCTTTCCCATCATTTCTACAACCCATCATTTAGAGGAGCGGCATCTATGAGGTTCAACAGTTTCAATGGGCCTGGGCAGAAACATTTCATTTGTTCTCACTGGAGTAGAACCACTTTGGGAACAGTAAACAAGTCTGTTTTTCTCATGGTTTTGTACATTTTTAGTAAAAGTAAAAGAAAAATCAACTCAGAATATGGGATGGTAAGACAGATCTAATTAAGGTCTCACTAATTCCTAACACAATTATTCTGCTTTTTGGAATTTTTTTTGTCAACCTATTTGTGTTTGGTTTACACAGATTTCAAAAGGCACATGACAATCAGGCTTCCAAAAAGATGGTGATGGATAATGAAGTGGGTGAGAGATATTAGGAAAAAGAGAACCTACAGAAGTCTGGCTAGTCTATGCTACAAACTGGGGTAAGTACCTCGTCTTTACGAGCCTCTATTTCTTGGCACAACATTCCATATCTCTGGTTAGCAATTTCATCTTCAGGTAAATCTGAGTTGTTGATGTCATTGTCTCTAAATTCTCAGAACACTCAGTGCTAGTGTTCTGGGGTGTTCCCAGAACCAAGGGTCTGGCTATGTCCCAGCTTTGTTCCAAGTAGCTAGCAATGGCTTGTCCCCACATACTCCTGCTGGTAAATCTACCTCCAGTCCTTCCTTGCTCTCAACTTTATCTGAATGTTCCCAGTAATCATCTGAGCCTCCTGTGTCTCTGACAGGCCAGTGCTAATCAGGATCCAGCCAACTGGCAAATCCACTTGCTTGGCTATCTGGTATACCAGAAAATCCTGACACGTCCTGGTTATTCACTGTTGAATTCAAAGTTGGCCACCAGATTTGACCTGGATCTGTTCCTTAAACTTCTGTCTCTGCAATTCCTGGCAAGTTAACAGAATGACTACAGCTCCCAGTTGCTATACATTCAGACACTTCTATTAAGAAATCTCCCTTATGGGAACATCTGTCACTTCTGTCTGCCTTCGTCTCCAGAGAGCAACTGAGGTTGGTCCTAGACTGAACTGTCACTTCACATTTCGCTGACAAAACAACAGCCTGATTTTATCCCTGCCATCTCCACGAGCATTTAACACAATCTTAGCCTGAATTTTTCAGCATCTGTACTGCCCTGTGCTGGGTGATACGTTGGAATATGGGTGGCAGTGTCTGTTAAGATTTTCTTTATGTCTTTCTTACTATCTCCCATCCCTCAGGACAGGCAACTTCAATGTTAGATAGTCAGTCCAGAGAGGCAGATTCAAGACACCTGCGTGATTGGCGGGTGTAGTTACAGAGCCTTCTATATTTTCACAATTATTATTTTTTGGATCTCATCACGTAGCCCTTGGTCTCTGTCATCAAATTTACCTGCCATGTCTTTTTCTGATAGGTCAGCTTTCTCAAAATAATTTTAAAGAGGTTTTATACTTTCCACGCATCGCACTCTGAGGTCTCTCCCAGTCTCCCTTTCACTGACTTTGAAGGGCTCCTGGTCTTGTTCTGCTACCACTTGACATCTACTGCCCTATTTGCTGTGCTTTCACCTATTTTCTCTTCAAGTTCCTTAATGCCTTCTAGCACCTTGGTATCAAAGGCTCCAGTGTCTACCTTGTGACATGTCTCCACACCTGCCCACACAGAATCTTCTGTCTTCTGGTTCTCTTGGTCTTCACGTGACTTTTTAACATTTCCATGACCTTTGTGCAGCGGGTCAGCTGTTTCCATGGATGGCATCTCTGAGTCAAGGAATTCGTATGGCTGCTCCATCTCCATACAAGTAGCAACAGCAATGCCAGTCCCAGGGATGGACTTGGGGGACAGCTGTTCATTGTCACCTGGAGCTGGCCCCAGGACATGCTCACCCTGGTCAGCTACAATGGACCAGTCAGGGGAAGGAAGCACTCCAGTGAGTAATCCCATATCTTGCTCTGCTTCTGAGACACACACAAGGTCTTCTCGAGACTCACTTGGGGTAATTTCCTGGCTGACACTCTCTGTACTAGCATCCAGTCCCCAAGCAAAAGCACCTAGGCCAATGTGAGATCCTTGAATTTCTTCGGTCAACCCACTGTCTGGAGTTTCCTCCATAATCAGGTTACACAGGGAAAGACTTTTTGAAGAGTCAGTCTTTAAAGTATGGAGAAGAGCAAAGGAAAAAAAAAAAGATAAGATGAAACAGACCATGGTAAGAGTAGATGAGAAACACAAAGCTTTTCAGTAGGGCAGCACCAGTTAAACAAAACTAAAAAGTGCTTAAATTAATTAGCTTAAAGTTAAATACATGACTAGCAAGGCAATGGAAAAAAAACTGATTCTCAAAAAAAATGGATATACATAATGTATAGTAAATATTTTTAAAATCCAGAACTTTCTGGATATTTACCTACCGGTTGTACCAAATCAGTGCTTGTCTGTGTGATTAAAAAAAATTAAGAATAATTACTAAGGCAAGGGACGAAAATTCATTGCCACATTAAAATCTCATGTTGTTCAGAGACAACAGTCTATTAATGGTTGTGACTTTTATCGGTTTAGAGTTAAATTTTGTAACTCGTTTTGTGATCGGAGTAATTTTTGTTGTAAAATTGTGTAAGACTACCCTGGAAAAGGCACAATTTAGCACCAAGAAAGCCTCTGTCATTCTTCAGCACCAGCAAGCATGTTTTAAGGCTACTATATAACTTCTGCATTAGCAGGCTCTGAAATGCAAAGTTCCAAAGAAATAGGCCAGTCTGTGGACACTAGCATAATAGCCAGCACTAGAGGTCAAAAAATTACACACCGGCACATGCTCTGATGCAGAAACAGAATAAAATCTTGTCCAAACCCATCCTTCGCCGGATTCTGCCTTTGAGATACAGTTCAGATAGAGGAAGATCTGAACCACTCCGACTGCCCTGAGAGATCTCTTGATGCTCTGGCCTCAACCTACAAGCCACTTTCTACATAGAAGTAAAAAAAAAAAAAAACCCAGGAAGCTGAAATGATTAAGAACTGTGAGCTGTTATGTCCAGAAAACCATTATTACACAATCCTGATACTGTTAAAATTGCTCGCAAGTTTGTCCTCTGAAATATAAAAAGGTCCTTCTAAATGATACCTTCACCCTCACCATGGCCTCTCTAGCTAGGTAAGAAAAATGTGTTATAGCTCTAATGAAAGGTAAGAAATATCAGAATGATTAAAAAATTAGCATTGTCCCTCTAATCCAAGAAAATCAACAGCATTGAGGATGGAATTCAAATGCTCCGAATGTCAATCCATCAAACTCTCATTATGAAAACATAAGTAAAGCAAATAACTCCCTATAAAAGGTACATTTAGCCATAGGTAGTTTTAACATGTTTCAGCTCTTCTCTGGAAAGCTGTCTTGATGTGCCAGGAATCCTAAACAATGCAGTACAAACCTACTACTATGGATGGGCATCTTTTTGTTTCAAGAAGGAAAAACCAACATCATTTCAGAAGACCAGACTCATTTTCTCTTTGCTATCTCATGAAAAAAGATGGAAACATGAAACTCAAGTTGGGTTCTTATAACCACATGACCAGAGCTGTTCTAAAAGTCCCTACCCCCAGGGACATCAGGCTTGAATGGTTGCCACTGATCTCCTGATTTCACAGTACTGACGCAGCTCCACGAAAGTCTTTCTTAACTCCAAATTCCAGAACTAACCCACCCTTGCATGACAGTTTAGTTGAATAGATAACATCAACAATAATATCTACTTTTTATTGAAACATGCCCACATGGGGCTAAATACTCTACAAATACTATCTTATTTAATCCTCCCACAATCCTCTGAGATAGGTGTCATTCTACTTATTTCACATATGGAAAAAAACTGAGGCTTAGAGAGTTTTAGAAACTGCTGAGAGTCACAAGATCATAAGTTTTAGAGTCTGGACTCAGATCCAGGCTTTCTGGGTCTGAAGTTCAATTTGTTGCTAACAGGCATCATTGAACATAATGATGAAATAACGGTTCCTATTACCCACACTTTGCTTATATTCTATTTAAAAGCAACCACATCTATGTATGCTCTTAATTACAACAGGTGCTCTGGCCACCAACCTCCCAGAAAGAACCAAAGAGGCGCAATGCCACAGTCTTGGCCACTAGTCATCCAGCAGTCCAGCGGGACAGTGGCACACTATTCTCTACAAGGATCTCCAGGCTCTAAATACGCACAGAACTTTCAGGGGCTAATGTTTGTTCCAGGGAAAACAATATCATTAAATGTATAAGTCTTCTTCCATAATACCTAAATAAAATACCGTATGGTTTCCAAACTTTTCTAGATCAAGGTACATGAAAAGAACAAGTTCTTAGAGGTCTTACCGTCCACAGGTCCCAGGGCAATGTCTGAAAGAAAACAAACAAAAATACTCTTAATATACAAATGCCAAGCATTTAAAAAATACAGGGAGGGGGGTAAATACATAGAGATGATGAAAATTTTTGACATTGTAAACCTTTTTTTAAGCTTTCAGTACAACACTTTTTGATAGAAATTTCTTTGGTGATAAAAATGTTTCATCTGTAATCCAATATGATAGACACTAGTCATGTGTGGCTACTGGGCACTTGAAATGTGCTCATGTAACAGAACCAAATATTAAGTCTTACACAATCTTACTTCTTTTAGATTTAAATAGCCACAGGTAGCTAGCAGCTATCGTATTGGACAGGACAGTTCTAATCTGCCTTCGTTATGTAAGTGGAAAAATTATACTATATTTGAAATACAACGAATGAGGCTGCTTTAACATACAAACACTATTAATATTAAAATGAACAGTTGAGATATTAGAGCTTGTCACATCTTTGAGAAACTACAGACATAAATTATTGTTAATGCTGTTCCTTCTCCCATCACATTAAACAGGAAATCATATGACCAGTCTGATGACAAATGAATCCCAGAAAAGCAATTCTCCAATCTGTTGAATTAGATACCACACAGCTCTATTAATTAGTAATGACGCAAATTAGAAGGGTGCCCTCTAAGACATATGAAATGAATTACACATACTATTGGGATTTCAATTATAAATCTTATTGATCCTGAAGAATGAATCCTGATGGTCCGTGGGACTTGTACCATGGTTGGGAAGAGTAGGGGAGATGTGTCTTTCTTATTTCCTCTGTGATTGAGAACTACTGCTAAAGGAACACGTTTTTGTCACTTAATCCATGTTTACCCACTTGTTTTAAGTCACTGAATATGAACACCGAACGAGACAGCCTGGCACTCCTCGTTTTAAATTATTTCCAGGGGAGAGCATGGATGCTGCATTTGGACTATGAAGTAAGGAGCGCGGGGCCTGTGGTTCTGTTGTCCTTCTTCTTGGCCTGGGTCGATCCTAACAGCACTACGCTACTCAGTAGTTCACCTCCGTACAGTGTGGCTAGCCTACTACTCAGCAGCCTCCCACAAGACCATGAAGACAGGAGGGCAGAATAGATCTGTTTTGTACACGGACTCCACCAGCATCTACTATGCCTTTTCTGATTATCTGGATGGGGTTCTGTCTCCTTGCTTGACAGCCCTTTAAGAAACACAGATTATAAAAGCAACCACATATCTCTGCAGAAGGCAGACAGCACCCAGATTTTCTCCCAAGGAAGGCAGCAATGTGACATGTGTGTCTGTCACTCTATGGGACCCTGAAAGGATGTGTCAGTGTGTGTGGACACTGTGAAATCACAAGATGAATTATTCTGCTAGTGGGAGAATGTCAGTTGAAAAGACGGGGTCAGAGATAGATAAAGGAGATCATAATGAGTGAAGGCAAAAGTGGCTCCAGGATATGAGCCCTGGTGGTCTCTCACATGGCCTAAGACTTTCTTCTCAGCACAGGAGGAGAGATAGAACGGAGCAGGACCTGAGACTGCTCTGCAGTGAGCTGGCTCAGTTCCAGCTGCCAGGAGCCCAGCAGAGTTTACTACCTGGCTCTGGCGAAAAATAGGGATGCTCAGAGCTGGCCCTACAGACCACAGTACTGTGTCTCCTCCAGAATGAACAGCTGGGAAGATAGAATCAATTTTTTTTTTAATTTTTGTTTTTGATCTGAAATAATCCTTTAAGCCAAGTGCAATGGTGCGGGTCTGTAATCCGAGTTCCTCTGAAGACTGAGGCAGGAAAATTAGCTAAGCCCAGGAGTTTCCAGTCCCCAGCCTGGGCAACACAGAGATTCTCCTGCACACAAAAAATCCTTTCGTCTTAAATCCACACAAAATTGTATGGTTTATAGATTAATTCCATCATGAATTGATATAACAGTTGTTCTCGTGATTCAAATTTGCACTCAGAAATGCTGTGGAATCTTTCACCCACTAATCACTGCACCTATCAGGGAAATACACATCTGCCATGAAAGTGATGAACTATGCAGAGTGAGGCAGACAAAGTCCCATGAATTCTGCTGGCTGCCCCACAACGATAAATCTCTAAGAAAGAAGGATACTGATTTACATGGACATTTGTTTTCTACTTTTGGGGGTGTGCCAAGGTAGAGCAGAGCCCTCAAACTTGCCGACAATGACTCGTCTAATATTTCCCAAAACAGGCTTGATTCCAGGATATTCCAATCAATGCTAAGACAAGTTTGCATGAAGACAGATTTCTGCAGTCAAACACATTTGGGAAAGTTTAAGTTAAAATATCTAAACGGTTTTCTTTAATAACTGTGTAACCTCTCAGAATTCTTCATATTGTAAAGTATATTGTAAATCTCCTAGAAAAGAGTTACTAGAGATATCTTCCTGAAAAATGTACCTATGAGACCCACTTTTGCAAAGCATTTGAAGGCTGGTGTTCAGCCTACTTCATTTCCTACCTACTGACATATTAGACCTTTATCATTCCTATTTTACAACGGGGAGGCCTTTAGCAACCCACTCACATTCTAAAATAAAGAATGGATTAGAGAGAAGCTTTATTTATTGAGGTTCATATTTAGTGGATTGCTACCCAATGGTTTACTATAAAGTATCAACCAGGCTTCCAGACCAGGAAATTCAGCTAGGTCTCAATTCCTAAGTTGGACTTTAAAATACACTTTCATTAATTAACTTGCAGTATATTCTAGTATCTTTAGATTTGCCCAAATTCAAACAGGAGACCCTAAAACACCTCAAAAATACTAATAAAAGCACTATTGTGGTTTGCCAAATTTTGAGCTAATTTTCTTCCACTAGCATAGAAAAGTATAAACTAAGTATATTCTAGAAGAATTGCCCACAGATCATTAAAGTACCTACCACAAGCATCACCCTGCCAGAGATCTTATAGCAATCGCTACCGGCATGGGAGAAATGCTGAGAGTGAGGAAGGGATGGACAAGAAAGAATAAGCTTGAGTGAGCAAGACCAGCTTGATGTCACACACACACACACACACACACACACACACACACACCCCAGGATCACAGAAGGGGGCTTCTGCAAGACGGAAGATGAGCACACCACCCTGAGTTCAGAACGATCAAGGCTACAGAAATTGTTTTTGGGGTGGAGTCTTGTGATTAGTTCAAAGATGCCTTAACCGACCAAGTATGGAGAAAGAAAAGCAGAGAAAACAGGAAGAAGAATCAACCTAAAGCCAAAAGAAAGGGCTTCCTTTGGGGAAACCGCAATACATATCATGCAGACCTGGACATCTTCACAAGCAAAGGGTGGCCCTGATAATCACCTGTCAGGGACGATTTCTCAACAAGGAAGTACGGTTAAGCCAGTTCTGTGGGACGAGGAAGCCAATAAAATGGGGAAGTCTGTAACAGCTGACATTCAAAAGGTCCTCTTCCTACCCCTCCCTCCTATTAGGAAATATCTATCAACCAAAAAGAAAAGTAGATAATAGTCCCTGGAAAGGCACCGAGGACACCACTCACCCCACCGAGTTTATCAAAGGTTTTGAAATACTATCCTGCAAATCCAAAAATCATCTGATACCTGAGACATGGGTGAGTGGGTCACTCCAGCAGAACCTGCAGGTGTCACTTCAGGCTTGAAAGGGTCAAAGTCCAGATCCAGCAAAGTCTCCTCCTTCTTCACTTCAGCAACTTCATTCTGTTACAACAAAACGAAATACACATTAGTTTGAATGTGGTAAGACTGCATGGTGTATCCCGGGTAGAGGCCTTCTAATGGCCTTATTTGCTAGCCATCAAGCGTGCTCTGATAATTTACCACTTAAGTGGCTCATCCACATACTTCCAGAGTTCAATTAAATGTGGGGAGAGGGAAAAAAACCAACTCTGGCCAAGTGAAAACAAAGCTTCCCTGGAACAGGTCCCAGGCTCTAGTTCCCATCCTTTGTGCTGCTGTTAGTCCAGCCAACAAAAAATGTCTTTGAGAGGTTTCCTAATGCCACCTAGACGCAAGAAATCTCCTTCTGTGACAGCTTGTATCTAGATGTGCCCCTGCAGCCTCATGCACTCAGAGGTGGAGCTTTTCAGAGCTGGCTGGATCTAGGGTGTGTGACGCTAGGATTAAGGATATGATGCTACAATTGAGGGTGCCCCACCTTGGGTGTGGGTGGCACTGCCCAAAGTGTGGGTAGCCTGGATGAACTATAAAGGCAGTCTTGCTTGTTTGCCGCTTCACTGTCTCTTGCTTGCTTGCCATGCACTGCTTCTCCTTGGTGATGCGCCCCCTGCCTCAGGGCCAGCCAAGTATGGACTGAAACCTCTAGAAACTGTGGGCTGAAATAAATCTTTCCTCTTTTAACTTTGGGTGTCAGGTATTTTGTCTCAGCAATGACAAAAGTAACTAAGACACCTTCTCTATTAGCTCAGAGAACTGACAAAAAAAATTACAGATGACCAGAGACAAAATGGGCCAAGACATCAGGCACAGCGGTGGATGCCTATAATCCCAGCACTTGGGAGGCTGAATCAGGAGGACCGTGAGTTTGAGGCCAGCCTGGGCTACACAGAGAGTTCAAGTCTGTACTACATAGGGAAACCCTGTTTATTTTTTGGGTGCTGGAGATCGAACTCAGGGCCTTGTGTTTGCTAAGCAAGCACTCTACCACTGAGCTAAATTCTCAAACCTGGGAAACCCTGTTTAAAAACAACATAAAATGACACTTGGCCCCACTCAAGTAGGCCACCACTGGGATGCTGCTCTGGGAAGCTGAAAGTTAAAAGGGAGGGACAAATAGCTGACCACATTTCACCTAGCTTCCCCCTCGGTGGTATCCCCTCTCTTGATTTAGTTATCATGTGATCCATTATTCATGTATACTATTATTTTTTCTAGTGTTTATATAAGTGAGAGGAATGATGACATGGAGAGAGAAGACAGTCATGTCCCCCAGTATTGGCTGCAAAATGATCTTCTCTTTAATAACAGTCTTAGATTAGAAAATAGATAAGCCGAATAAGACACAGAAAGCTGTGCTATGGTAACAACAAAAGAAAAATCTATAATACTAAGCGTTAAGCTCTGTTCATAGGAACACAATAAGAGCTTGAAGTTGGCCTCGTCCAGGCTCAAGTGACACCCTAAAGGGCAGAACTGAGACAAAGTTTTCATAAATAACACCATACGAAGAGAACTGGGGTCAGTTTCACACAATTCAAGCTACACATTTTTAGTATATGATAGAAGCTTTATTCTTGAACATTTTGTTAGCTAGAAATTGAAAATTCATACCTACGGGTAAAATAATACATGAAAGTACAGCTATTTGGGGGAATATTTTAAAGAACGGGGGTATTTTCTTTAATATTGGGCATAGGCAGGCATAAACTTTTCCAAACTTTCAAAAGCAGGAAAAGCTGGGGTAAGGGCATAATACTTCCTTTAGGACATCCCCACTCTCACTGTAGAAAGAAAGTTGCTCATATACCACGCTATTAGCCTCGACTTTTCTATTTTGCATCACGATTATTCTTCATATATAAGAGGTGATAAAAAATATGGTCACTGTTTAAATTTTTAAATTTATTACACTAAGAGACACATTGCAACGAATTCCTCTCCGAATATACCTCTTTGATCCAAACACACTTATCCCATTGCTCTGGCCACTTTCTGAAGCAATTCTGGAAGTCCTCTTTCTTGAATGTCTTTATGAGGTGTGGTTAAAAAACGCAGTGAAATGCTGTTCAACAGAAATGCAGGCTCACAAAAAAATTACGGTGCCTCCTCACCCACTTGATTCACCAGATCTGGCACTGTGTGACTTCTACTTCTTACCAAAGTCAAAATGACCAAGAAAGGCAAATGTTTTAATTGATTCAGGACACTGAAGCAGCCACAACAGTGCAACTAAAGACACTTTCCAAAACACGTGATTTTTATAAATTTCATAAGGACAATTTCTTTTGGGAACGCTTCTTTAATACTTATCAATCACAAAACTCATTCCTTGGCGCTCTATTCAAAATCTGCATCAGTTTCGTTGTTCACCAACCTTTGTACTCGTGTAAGTCATATTTCTGAACTTATAGAACACTTAGAATGTGTTCAGAATTGTTCTAAGAATTTAGCACACGTGAATTAGGCAGGTTGGTGCCGTCTGATGATGAGAACATCACCTTCAAAGCGGGACTTCACTGTGTTCTCCAAACTGCATTTTACCTGCATTGCAGGTAATATCATCTTTCCAAAAAGTAAAGGGGGAGATGATATAATTTCACCCAGGGAGCAATAAGGATGGGCTGGACGAGGTCATTTATTGCTCTGGGTCATCCAGTGGCAGAGTAGCAGAGGTAAGATGCAGTCTAAGACCTCTGGCCCCTGTCCCTTCACAAGCTGCCACTGAGGACCTGCAGAGGAATTCTCTGAGTGCACCATGCAAGTTACACAACACAAAGTTAGGTCACAGGATTATATCTATTATTCTATTTGAGCACAATGAATATGCTAAAGGAAGCTTGAATGAAAAGGTAGAGATCAACAATGAAAAGAGGCATTTGACTATGATGAGTTACACTCAAATTTTAATTGAGATTGGTCTGGGTGTACATCCAGTTTTGCCCCTTGCTAGGTGTCTCTCTTGGGCAATGAATTTGACTTTTTGGCACCATTTTCTTTATTCATAAAATGAAGACAGTAACACTTAGTAGAGTTACCATAGTAATAAAGACAATAAATGGGCATAATATAAGGGAGAAGCTCAAAATAATATCAAATATTACTAATTATTATTAATAACAATGCATTATCTGTAACTGTAAGGTCGTTGTTATAAAATATTCATAATATTCATTTGATTGTCTCCAAAATGTGCGTCTAATTTCTTCAGGCTTAACTTTTATTAGCTTTCCCCACTTATTTTTAAGAGGTATCCCCGAAGGCACATATGTTAAGAAGTATTTTGCTAAAGCTATAAGAGGAAAAAAGATTTTCCTGTTTATGTGAGATTCCTACTTAATAAGGGACAGAAGTACTCAAAACTATCACTGTATGTTGAAACACAGTGAGATTTAATTTCCTAAACACAGCAAAAAAGAACTAATCTTTTCCCATCCCTTCCATCTTCGGCGTCATTGGAGTAGATCTGATGTCGATCAAGTTTTTGAGGAACTTGATCTTAAGCACTCTTTTACCATCCAAAGTCTAAAAGACATGATGTGGAATGTGCTCCTAAGAAAGTCGAGTAGCCATAAATGACAGTGGGGGGATTTATCCAGTGGGAAAATAGGACCAACTGCTGTATAATAATCTTCTCTGCCGTTTCAGGCAGTGCCTCCTTCTACAGATACTAAGTTTATTAGTAAGGTATTAGACCTCTTTGATAATAATATAAAATTTAAATGGATCATTCCATACTAACGTATCAGAGAGAGTATTTCCAGATACCTCTCAGCTTTCTAGATTTCAAGACTTCCTTGCAGTTAGCATCTCATTTTCCCCAAGCATTGCTATTTATTTTCCTTTATCCATCCACCTATGCATGGTCAGACACTATGACCAAGATGATACAACCCTTTCATTTATAATATCCAAATTTCTTGCAATTCGGTCAACACATCTAATATTATAAGCACATTTATATAAATGTGTGGTGTCTAACTGTCCTAAATTTGGAGCATTTTAAGTCCCACTGTTTTTAAGTGAGACAGTTTCAATCATCAATCCTAATATACACCTAGTTTGCTGTCAACTTCCCTGGAATAAATATGTGAATTCACTGTGGAACTTTGTTGCTGGTCATGAGTTTCTACCATGTGGAAACCTGACAGCTTAACAAAGAGGGGACTGAGGCCATCATCCCTACCTAAGAGCTAGCTAGACAAGATACAGATTCTTGAGCCTACCTCATACCTGAGGATCAGAAGCTCTTCTGGATGGGCTGAAGTCATACATGACAGCTACTATAGCTACAGGGGAACAAGCCACTGAACAGCATCTTTATATGTTTAAATAAAGCCAGATTATCTCACTCAATAAGACAGAAAAAGACTATGAAACATGAATCCTCTCTCCCTCTCTCTCTCTTTTTTTCTCTCTCTCTCCAAATATGGACACGAGATGAGGCCATTCTGTCAATGCAAACACTTCAGGTTCTCAAATTCAGAAAAATAACAAAAACCACTTCTGCATCCTTCCCAGGTTAAAAGAAAAGAATGCAGATGAAGTGGAGCCTTCCAAATGAGATGCATGGTGTCTCTGGTGGTCAGATCTTTCAAATTTGGCTGCAGACTAATAGATGTGACCTGCAGCAGTAAGCTACAAAAGGTCCAGTGGAGAAGCACCTTGCGGTCCTGCACAAATCCCAGCGAAGCCCAGGCAAGAACTAGTACTGCCCTTCCAAAAAGCTTGCTCTCCTGGCCCCCCACACCGATCTTAACCCTCCCCACTGCCCTTACTCAGCAATACCAGCAAAAGTTAATGCTCCCAGCAGTCCTTAGGGCACTCTCCTGAGTTTGTAATTTTCCAAAGTGCTTTGATTCCCCCCTCTCTCAACATGAAGGGTCCTTATCTGGGAGCCAGCAAACTGCAAATAAAAAACATTTAACAAGAAAAAACACTTGTGAACCTTATCTCTGCTTCAGAAGTAGTCTGTGTGTCACGTTTGGCCACTTCAGATGCCCCGTCTCCCAAATGGGGAGATCCTCAGCTAAGTACACAGAACTTGAGAGGACCAAGGTCTCTAGCCGTGATGGAGCTGAGAGGATGCACATGGAAGGTTCAGGTGAAAGCAACCGAGGAAGGGCATTATCACCCTAAAACACATTCAGTGTGAAAATTCATGTAGCAAAAAAGAGAATGAAGCTGGGTAGTAGCAAATACAAGGGACAGCACAACTTGGAAATGAAAGACGCTGAAGTCTGGTGTCAGGGCAAATGGCCAGTTCTGGGTAAGATCATCCAGCTGTAAGACAACCACACATGGCAGCATCCGTGTATCTGCAGACACACAATCTGCCCATATACTGATGAGCACACAATTTCCTCCTTCTCAGACAGGCTGTTAATCCACAATGCACAATCTAGCTGATTTATCAAACCGAGCATTCTATACAAACAACAGAAGACACACAATAGCCCAAGCACCACATCTATTGATAAATATCCTTGAAAGCAAGGAAGAATCATGATTGGCCACTGCACTGCTCCCAAGTTTTGGTTTTCTGGGTTTCTTGTTTTGATCAATTCACTACCTTTGGTGTTATCAATGGGACATGACTATAACCAGGACGTTAAACACTGTGTTACTCTTCATGTGCTCAGTAATTACAGTATCGTCTTAGCACCTGCCATAAAACAGCAATATTATTTCTGACCCTAGAGGAAATGATACTGGGGACTTTTGCTCAAAACAAAGTGATCGTTTTAGTGGCATTAGGAGCAGGCCTGGAAGTCACACCTATTCTGGAGTCCATGAGACAATGCAGCTCACTAGAGGGACAGGTCTGCAGGTGGCTGCGGGTAGGACAGGTGACCCAGGTGTCTTCAAAGGCAGTGGGAACCCTGGCATTGCCATCTTCCTAGTCATATAAATGACAGCACCCTGCTAAAGGGCCAATGTAAAAGACATAATAGAAGACACAAGCAAGAAATAACACGTACGCAGGGATTCACCAAAGTGCTTTGGAACCAAAGCAACTGGAAGTAACTTTGGCCACTAATCGGAGGTTTACACATCCACTTCGTAGAGTAGAATACCGTGGTTAAGTATGGTTTTGTAGACATTATGACATGAAAAATGCTTGATAGAATGCCAACAGAAAAGTCAGAATTATATAACAATACAATCTAAATTTTATGGTGTAAAATTGATGTGTACTCAGAGGAAAAAAGTATAAAACAAAATAAGTTACTAATTTTTTATTTTATACTTTTCAATATACTTTCAATTTTCTATGAATAGCACACACTACTCTTAATAAAAATAAGAGTATTTAAATTCTGTATATGTCCCATTTAAGAATGCTTTAGACATACAAAGTAATTAAAGCAAACCTGAATGACAATTAAAATTATATCCCTGGCTCTAATATCTACCACTTTCTCTATAGTTGTCCCCAAAAAGTCTCTCCACCATGGTACTGGGAATTGAACCCAAGGCCTCTGCACAGAGCTATATCCCCAGCCCTTTTCTATTTTGAGACAGGGTCTCACTGAATTGCTAAGTTGCTCTAGAGTGAGCTCAAACTAGCAATCCTCCTGCCTCAGTCTCCCAGAGTACTGGGATTACATGCCTCCATGATACTTTTATGGACATCCTGTCTCTGTACGAGACGCTCACCTGGGAAGGTGTTGTCACACTGATTTCCGGAACGAAGTTGTCCTCAAAGAAATTGATGATATTCTCCTGCTGCAGTTCCTTTGTTGGAGTGACTTTTGGCAGAGGTGGGACAGGAGGGCCTTTCCTTGTCTAGGAAGCACCAAATATAAACATTAACACAACCAAAGAACAGGTGAGGCATAAAGACATGTCACATGAAGATGGCTGGATGGATAGACTGAACTCTGAAATTTAGATCTGTGAAATGAGCCTACCGGATTCTGGTCAAGAATGCTTTGTATGTGGGCAGCTCCCTGACCACTGACAAGCTATAGTCCACGGGAAGATCTCAGGCTATGTGCTATGGTTTAGATCTAGAATGTCCCCCAAAAGTTTCATGTGTTCAGAGGTGGCTTTTGGAAGGTAATTGGTGATGGGATCATGGCAGCATTATAGTCATCAGGGGATTTATACATTGATGAGTTCTTAAATGTGCTGTTAGGAGGAGGGGTCTGGTGACAGGTGGGTTACTGAGGGTGTGACCTGTAAAGATGTATCTTGCCAATGATTCTCCCTTCTCTCTCCCTACATCCTGGTGCTATGTGATGAGCACCATTTTTCTGCCATTCCCTTCCACTACATCATTTCTATGTTGGAGTCAGGCAACCATGGACTGAACCCTCCGAAAACTACAAGCCAAAATAAGCCTCTCCTAAATTGCTGATATCAGGTATGTTGTCCCAGTGATTGGAAAATGACTAATAATCTATGAGATGGTAGTCTATTTATCGCAACACAAGCTCATACAGGGCTGCAGGGTCTTTAAGGTTGTGCTAAAGAGCTCCAGTGATACCTTCACTGGAGTACACTGAAAATGACTTCACCTCTCAGCAATAAAGTAGAATTTGAAAACGAAAATCCTTTCCTTTGAATCACTGAGACCAACTCTGGAAATTCCATTTCATGTGCCACTCAGGATTTTGAGGGGAAAAAAGAGTCTATTTATTGTATGTATCTCCTCATGATTCCCCTTTGTTTACTGAATTCATGAAAGCCTTCACTGGATTAGGAACCTCAGATTTTCCCATAAGAATTTTGTTTTCACCCAAATTAGGGAAACTAAGAATAGGAAATTTTCCTCTTTATCACTTTTGCCTGGCCTTCACTGTCTCACATTCAATCATTTATTCCACATAATTTTACCAAGTAGCTATTAATGTGAAATGACACATAAACGTTCATTTTTTTCTCGGTGGTTTTTGCTCTAAGTATAACCTAAAGTGCTAGGAAAAAGGTTTCATGGAATCTTGAGAGACTGAAAGACAATTTTTTTCCGGTGGTGGGGATTGAACACAGAGTCTCACATATCCTAGGCAAGGACTCTACCATGGAGCTACACTCCTAGCCTCCAAAAGAGAGGCCTTTAAGAGCAAGAAGTGGGAGAGGAGGTGGGTACGCTAATCTGAGGAAGCTAAGATGTTAAATCCCAAGAGATTCAAACACTGAGTACTGTCAGGAATGTAAAAGTTAAATAACAAAGACAGATGTATTTCTTAATGGCAATTCCTATGAGTTTCCCTATCCCCCTGGTACAAAAGCTCTCCTCCTACCTGTGAAGGTGACCTGGGCCGTGCTGGGGCAGGAGATGCAGGAGCTAGTGTGTGATTAGGACTGGCTGTTGGGCTGGGCAGGGGTGAAGGCTCCTCAGGAGGTGACGGCGTCTTTGCAATGCGGAGAGGACCTGAATCACTGCATGAACACAGAATTAAGCAAGGGGTCTTCTGAGAAATGGCACTCGTTTGATCTGGGATTCTCCATCACAGAGAAATCCTGAAGTTTAACAGGTACTGCTACGCTACTCCCTCCTTTCAGTCTATTTTGGTCATTAGACACAGTGATGCTAATCACTGGTGCCACATCCCGTAACCTGTGAGCCAGATCCTGCTCATCTATTATCTACCTTCTCGGTGGCCATATATCATTGTCCTCACTTACAAGAAAGAATTACAGAGCAAGAAGAAGTTTAAAACAACCTAAACTCTCTCAGTGATTCAGAGCAGGGTTCCCCAATCCCTGAGCCACAGATCACTATAGGTTCACTGCTCATTAGTAACCTGGGCTGCACAGCAGGAGACGAGTGGTAGACAAGCTGGAAAATTGTTATCTTTATTTGCAGTGGCTCTTCTTCATCACCTGAGCTCCATCGCCAGTCACAGCAGTGACTGTGACACCCTGCCGTGAACTGTGTATGCAGGGGATCTAGGTTGCATGATCCTTTTGCGAATCTAATGCCTAATGATCTGAGGTAGAGCTGAGGTGGTGATGCTAGCTCTGGGGAGGAGCTGCAAATACAGGTGAACATTTGCAAACAGGTTTGAATGCACAATAAATATAAGGAAATTAAATAATCCCCCAACGGTCTCCTTCCTCACCCCATCCCATTCCCCCATCCATGGATAAGGTCTCTCCCCTGAAACCAGTCCCTGGGACCAAAAAAAGTGTTGGGACCACCGATTGAATGGATCAGAATTCATGGATCAGAATTTAGTTACACAAACTTCTTGTCTCTCCAATATCCTAAGTAAGCACTAAAAAATCTTCCCACCCTAAACTGAATCAGTTTAACCAGATTCAGTTTTGATCTAGAAGAGAATCTTAGCATGTCACAAGCTACAGAAAAACCTACTCAGAAAACTATACTTTTTATATTCAAAGGCATCTTAGGAAAGTATGAGCAAAGCTTCTGTAGAAGCATGCTTGCTGATAACATTTGGAAATAAATTCATTAATTATTTATTTTTGCACTGTACAAAACAATGAGTCAACTCAAACACCCTGAACTGTGCAAACACATCCTTTAGCGGACGAGATTCAGTAATGTTTACTGAGAACCCACTATGCTGTCAGCACCAGGCCAGACAGCTGGGGACAGCTAATCATGATGACTAAGATAGTACTCAGGACACATCCTACTCTCTAAGAATTTCTACAATCTACAGTTAGAAGGAACAGAATCTGTAGCCTAAAATAAAAGAGCAGATATACAGCAGTGTGTCTACATATTCAAGGGCCAAGGGAACTAGGTCCTTCAGAGAATATACAGGCCACATGACTGGGGCCATGAGACAGCAATCATGGCCTGTGATAGAAAACAGCCCCAATCTATGCTCTACAGAGAGTCCCCCAAGCACTCACCACCTCGTTGTGCAGAGGACATTGGAAAAAATTAAAGGAACATTTGTTAAGTGGCCACAACCTGCTTTCTCCTCACTCCATCTGATTTAGCAACACTGAAATTTTTAAATGCATTTGTCGTTTGCATTTCCATGTAAGGAAGAACTCTTAAATTTTTATTGTACTTCATTTTTGAAATACGCCAAAGTCATTGTGATATTCCTATTCTAACTCTTCCTTTGTGCTTAGCCCAATGTTGAAACATTAACTCAGCCTCTTTCATTTGTTCTTTTAGACAATGCTCTAATCCTTATGGGGAGAAGATATACTTACTGCCCTCTTAGCAGAGCAAGCATAGCAGAAATTATGAGTCTTAGAATAAGAAACTAGCAATCTCCAGAGGCACCCAGACACTAAGCCAGGTAGATATTGAGGCACATGTATGACCATGTGTGTTTCTATAAACACATTCATGTAAGTGTGTACACTGATATTAAAATCACAAATACAGAATGTGAAGACTGCATGTTACCTGAAATCCATTTAGTCCAATAGTATATTTTTTTATTGAATAGAAAATAATTATTGGTCTTACTCAAGGAAAACAAAGCAAGCAAACTGCAGCCATAAAACTGAAAGCTGGATCTTTTCCAGCCCAAGATGTGCTAACCTGCATTCCTTGGCTGCACGATGCCTGAGAAGATAGAATAAAAGGGATTCCAAAATCACAGGAGGAAGTTAGTATGAAGCCAAACCCTGGTGAAGTGGACAATTCACGTGTGGGTCACTGGGCTCAGTGTCTTTGACTGGCATGGACACAGCAGCTACATGGAATGAAGCGACAACAAAGCAGGGGGAGATGCTGGTAGGGTCTCACTTACTTCTTTACTTTACCCACATGGAGCCATCGCAAACTACAGCGACCATGTGAAGAACCAGTATTGACTACCGCAGGTTTGGGGAATTCTTTTCTTTTTCAGAGAGAGTAACATGTATGAAAGTAGAAATTATATATTACTATTGCTCTCAGGTCCCACGTAAAGCAGAGAAAAAGAGAAGGGTGAGAGGGAGAGAGACAGAGAGAGTAAGAGACACAGAACGAGAGAGAGAATTCTATTGTAACCACAAGAATTCTCCTCAGGGAACATCTGAAAGCCAGAAGTAAATGTGAAAGCACCAAGTTAAGGTTGGTCAACCACTAGATGGAAAGGCACCTTTTAGGCTTTTACTGATGAAGAAAATCAAATTAAAGTAGGAGAGCCTTATCCACAGAATGCAGAAACTTCCACCAGCATCATGTTAAAGATGTGTGCAAATGCAGTCGGTTCGCATGAGCCATGGCTTACCTGGGTGCGCCTTGGATGGTGAAGGCCTTGTCAGCGTGCTGGTCACCCAGTTTCGTCATCACTTCATACAGCTTGTGGCAAAGCTAAGGGGACAGAGGCCACCTGGCTATTAGCTGGAAGTCTTCTTGGTACCAATACATCATGTCTTCCCCAAGGAAGAAGCTGTTTACTGAGAAACTAAGACTCTTACGAGAATTATGGTGACCTTAGGATACTTGAAATTCTTCTTATAGTCCAAATTTAAAATCCACATCAAAACCAAAACAAACTAAACACAAATAAACTTTTAAAACAATCAAGATAGACTCATTCACTAGCATACACAGCACAGAAGTCTGCTGCTTATATTGATTCCCTTAGAAACAGCCTCACAACTACCTTGCTGAACTAGAAAACATCAATCCACAACACAACTGCTGATTTTCTGAACATTTTGAAATCACTTTTTCACCAGCCTTGGAACCCACTGAAATTCTGACTTTACAGAGTGAGAAGGAAAATAAGGCTGGGGGTCTGTGACAAAATCTCCAAAATATATAGGAATTACGTAGTCACAATAGAGAGCTATACCAGTGGCACAGAGCGTAAATGGGCCTCTACTACAAGACAGGTGCTAAAGGAAGAATACTTGGCATAACGATGAGCCAATTCACTTGTTTCCAAAATAAGTCTTCCTTTATATTCTCTATGGAAAAATGATCCGCATTACTCACCACTGCAATTTCCTTATGAAATTTGGCCTCCAGGCTGGAAACGTTTTTGAAAGTGTTAACGTAAAATCCAACTCGTCTACCATGCACAAATACAAAGAGAGATCAGTTAGCAAAAACAGATTCTAATGGCAATGAAACACACTAAAACCAGGTTTTCTTTATACAACTTTGAATAACATTGGATTAAATAATACGACTCAGAATGCGCACAACTTTTCCTTATCTGTCAATGACCAGAAAAACCTTTTGGCATGCAGCACGGCCTCTCCTAACATTTAGTGATCATCTGAGACAGTGGTTCTCAAAAGTCTGCTGTACATTCAGATCACCAGGGAGTGTAGGAGTGTGTGTTTCCGGTTCAGTAGGTCTGGGGTCGCAGATTGAGAATCTGCATTGCTAACAAGTTTCTAGGTGATACGGATATTGCTGGCTTCCACTTCTAGAACAATCATCCTGAGAATTTGTTTCTATTTTAGATAAGTGTCTTGAATGCTTTTGAGATTGGGAAAGTTCTTTTTCATTTTTATAAAACATAGATGATTTAGCTTCAATATTACAGTCTTGAACTCCCAACTCAGTTGTTGGGCAAAAGTCACAGTGTGCTATCACTGGAAAAATAAAAACACAAGCTGCCCATTGTCAGAACCTCAAACAACCTCAAACATGCTTGTGACAGGAATTCACTGGAGGATGTTCTAGCACCGAGGTAAAGTTGCAACGCCGCTCAATTTTAGGTCCCTAAGAGTAACTCCATCAGTCACGTGGATGTGGTCTGGAACCCCAGGACAAGTTCCCTGTGTCTCTAAGTGAGAAATCTTTAGACTTTATATCAGCACAGTCTTTCTGAATACATCTGGGAAAATTATTACTTTAATTCACATTCTTCTTTCAGTGGTATTCTCAAAACTAATCTCAGCACCCAGATGGTTTAATTAGATTATACATCTCAATCAAGAATCAAGTAAGGACTTAGGCATCAGAAATATTAGGTAGATGTAACATATGGTAGAGCATCTATTCAGAGAGTTTAGAATATGTTCAGGCCCCAGCTAGGCCTCTACACAGGAGGGACCGCTCTTACTTGAACAATGAGATAAAAGGACAGAAAGAAACTGAACTTCTGGATGAGCTGTACTTGCATTGAGAATGACTCCAATAAAGAGGGCTGGACGCATGTGCCATCGTTTCCAAAGCTAAAAGAACCAATGGCTGTCTAGTTGCTTTTATATGCTCCCTCACTTAATTCTTATAACTACCCCGAGGTGGTGGTCCCATTTTACTAGCAAAACTAAGACACAGAAGGATTAATGTCTAAAGTCATGCAGCCAATTCATGGAGAACCAGCATTTGGATCCATAATGAAGAAAATACAACAGGAACTCACGGAGTATTTCATAAGAAATAGTGTTTTAGCATGAATTTTGTATTTTAATGTCACCAAGCTTTGTGCTGGAATTAAGTGCTTTGGTCCAATTTAGAGATTCAGAAGCGAAATAATAGTTGAGTGGTAAATCCACGGCACCAGTAAGACTTACTGCTTCCATGGCTTAGCCTGTATCTTTAATTCCTACCACATTACATCCTAATTTCCTATAACCACAGTAAACATAGGACCCTGACTTCATATATTTTTCTTTAAACAAATTTCAAATCACATACTTATTCATACAGAGGTGTGTGCATACAGCTGGCTCTCTCTGTCCACAAATTCCCATCCTCTGATTCAAATAACCATCCATCAAAAATTTTAGGGAAAAACTGCCTCTATAGTAAATATACACAGACTTCTCTTTTAGTCATTATTTCCTAAACAACATAATATTTTCATTATGTAAGGTATTATAAGTAATATAGAGATTTTAAAAGATCTTTAAAAATTTTATTAGTACATGTATATAGTACATAATGATTACATTCACCACAGGCAGGTGGTATATGTAGATAACACATCTGTATTATTTCTTTCCCTTCCCCTCCATGCCTTCCCCATCTGGAAGTGAATACATTATATGCAAATAGTATGCCATTTTATATAAGGGACATGAGTGTCTGTGGATTTTAGTATCCGTGGGGGATCCTGGAACTAATTCCCTACAGTCCTAGGGATAACTATACATATTTACACACATACACATGTATATGCATGCAGACACATATTAACAAAGAAAACCTGGCACAGGGTGTGTAGGATATAGAGGTACTCAGAAGGGTCAGACCAGAGGCTGGGAAATGGGAACTGGTAAGGCGGATGGTTCTCAAGAGCTGGGGCCCTTGCCAGGTCACAAAGCATGTTTATTTGCAGGCAGTGAGCAGTGCCTAGGTGTGTCTGAAATGGGGAAAGGAGGGGCCAAGTGCCTGAATTTGAGGAACCAAGTAACACAGCAGCTGGATGGGAAAGCAGAGACAACGCAGGCTTCCTGACCACATCACACAGAGGGAAATCTACTCATTGTCCTGACTGCAGAGAAGTCTTTCGGGGGCCCTGTAAGGGGCGACTTCTCTAGAACCCCAGTCAAAGCAGACAGTTATTCTCAACACCTACGGACATGAAATCCAGTTGCAGGAGCACCCAGGGGGCTTATTAATGAACATATATTCTGTCCATACGTACAAGGGAATTACATTAAAAGAGACAGAAGCAAATTATAAAGTCACATATGACTGATTCTTTAGTTACTGCCAAGGGCCATACATGATCAAATATTGAAATGTGTAGATATGAGGACAAATAGCTAAAGGAATTGAGAGAAGGGAGTAACAGGCCCAGAGCCAGGTGCACTCTACGTGGTAGAGTGCACAAACGGAGGTTTCCCCAAAGGACAGATTGCATTTAAATAGAAGTTCGGTGTAGATGGGGGGCAGGCCATTGACACTGACTGACACATCTCACTTCCTTACAATAGGTTTCTTGCATGTAGATGCTGGTGAAAGGGCTGAGGATGGACGCTTGGATGTTTACTGTTAAACTTTCCATCAGGTTGTGTTTTCCACTGGAAGTTCCTCAGCTTTTAATACCACCTTACTGCACTCTTCGTAAGTTTGATAGCCACTTCTAAATTTATATTCCTTTAATTGAAATTAACACATTTTGTTCATTTATTTATTGCCCATTTGCATTTCTTTTGAGTCACCGATTCATATTTCTTGCATCATGTTTCTTGTTTCTCAGTAGGTTTCTTAGTTATTGATCTGTAAAGACATTTCTATTAAACATCAAAAGATATATTTAGCAAAAAGAAAAAAGAACTCTTATTCTTTTATGTTTAAATTTTGAATTGTTTTCTGATATACAGCATATCTTGTTATATCAGTAATTATTTAGAGAAATAACTGTTATAGTGCCAGAAATACTTTAGAATAACTAAACAGCTATACCTTTCTAATATCTTACTGTTTCTCTGTAGAATTTAGACACTAACTAGGACGTATTCATTTAGAAAAAGTGTTTGCACTTTTAAGCAACTTATCATATAGTGATTTTCTCCAATTCATGAAATGAAAGACTTCAAAAGTTAGGACTGCCTTTGACTAGTTCTTTACCACACGCCATCACCTGATATTGCCCCTGGTACACAGCAGGCATGCAGTTAACAGTCCATGGAAGGATGGATGGATGAATGGACACATGAAAGATGAATGAATGAATAAATGAACCAACTCAGCATTCACTCTATCGGAAAGGAACATCTGATGTACACCTGGTTTGTAAAAGACTAGTGTCATCAGCCGTGAAATATACGTACACAAGAGTATCAGGCTCTGGATTCTAATATTATGTGCTTGGAAGGCTCATTTCACAAGTTCTTCCTAAACAAGGACGCTGAGATACTATCAGTTCCCCCAAAGGACTTCTCTCTGGCATCACCAGGCCCTTTCTGATTACTGTCAAAATCAACTGAATTTCTTTATTAGACATTTCCTCATTCTGAGAAAGAATTAATAGCCGGCGGGGGTTATCACAGCCACAGCATGGAGATTAGAACACTCTCCCCACTACAGTGACTGTGAAGAAAACCTGTCTCCCATGGAGGAGGGCATCACTGCTTCCCCTAAGCCCCCTGGAAATAGAAGAGGCATTCTCTGCCATCCCACTTACCATGTAGATGGAGTGTGAGAAAGAGCTGCTCTCTCCTAACTCTCCCCAAACTCTGAGCCCATTTACATCACCCTACTGAGCTTTATGGCCTGCACATTTGTCCTCTGCACAGCTCACACACCAGCCTTTTGGCTACACTCATGTCCCCAATCACCAAGCGCAACAGCACCTCTCATGGCATTCCCTCTTCCCTTCACCCATCCTAATTCTAACACAGCAGATGTCAACATCCGTAAGACTACACAACTGAAAACCATGCCCAAAGCTCGCAACCCCAACATCCTATCTATACACATCCCGTCCCCCACACATCCTGTAGCTCGCCATCCTTCACAACTATTCCACCTCTGAAATGGGGCGATCCAGGAACACTTAGTGAGCTGATTTCCTAGGCCATGCGATCCCTCACTCCCCTACCTGCTTGTTCACAGTTTGCTGTAACCTCTGTGAGCCTGCGGCCCCTTTCCTTCCAGGCCATTGCCCCAGTCAGGTCCAGATCCTGCTTTATCAAGTGTGGGCCCTGCAGTCTAGCACTCTACATTCTCTGGGTTGCCCTCCCAACTTCCTCCCTCCTTGTCCTTAACCCCTTCTTGATCAGTTTTCAATCCTCCACCTTTGTCACTGGTGCTGCCATGGTCTCGAAATGACAATAGCTATGTCCAAAGGCTTCCCTTTCCCTTTCATCTTCCTGTATCGGCAGCCACTATTCCTCAGGCCCAGTACAGTCAAGATCCACAGCCACACGGGGGCTCCAGTGCCATAGTCAAGCTTCTGATCCCACCATTGATTGGGTCTGTCATCTTCATCTTCCTGATTTCTCTACTGTAAATGATGCACTTGGATGTCCTTGTTTCAAAAATTCTAAGCTTTTTGTGATACAATTCTTCCAAAACATCTTGTACTTCTATTGCTTCTTTGTCTTTCTCTGCAGACTCCTCCTCCCTCTTCAGCACATTCCTTAAACACTAGGGCTCTCAAAGGCCCTCATCTGGCCACATGCAATCTGCGTCTCTACTTACATCATCAACCCTCACAGCTTCGTTACCACTCCCATACAGGAACGACTCCCAACTCTCGTTTCCAGTTTTACTCCTAGCTCCATACACAGGACGATCAAAATATACGGTGAATGTTTAAACCTAAAATGTTTATTACAGTAAAAGACAGGCTGCAATTAAGTCACCTCAGAATATCCCCCCCTCACTTCAAAAAACCTTAGCTCATTGTTCTTGCCACTTCGTGAAGCAGTTCTGGAAGTTCTCCTTATAAGTGCCTTTAGCTGAAATGTCATGGCTGCCTCAAAATCTTGAATTGATTTAAAACATTTATGGCAATTTCTGGTGTGTCCTCATGCATCTGATTCATCAGATCTGGCACTGTGCAACTTGTGGCTTTTCCTCAAAGTCAAAATGACCATAAAGGATAAACGTTTTGAATTGGTTCTGGCCATAAAAACAGCCATGACACCATTATTAAAGGCACTTATGAAAGAGGACTTCCAGAACGGCTTCAGACAGTGGCAAGAATGATGGAATAAGCACGTTCAAAGTTAGGGGAAGAGTTTTGAGCGTCATTAAGAGCAAATGTGTCTTTTACTATAATTTTTTAAACATTTGCTGTATGTTTTGATTACATCTCATAGACATAGCCTTTCGGAATTTCTAATAATTCTTTACACTGAGCCTATATAAAATGGAGCCCGGTATTTTTTTCAAAATTTCCTTTTCTTTATATATTATTTGTGTCTTTGAGAGAAGATTCCCTCATCCGTCCTATGACCACTCAGTGGCACCGGTTATTCATCCTATGTCACTCTCTATTAGATCATGTCATTTTATTTTCTGCTTCGAACTTATTGTCTGACATTTCACTTTTTAAATTTCTTTTCTTGGTAACTGCTTTTCCCTATCTTTCAATATAAGCTCCAAGAAAATAAAACCTTTAAGTACAGGATCTTTAGCACTTCAAAGAGAACTTGGCACACGGTGGGTGGCCAATAAATATTTGATGAATGAGTTAATCTACCCCTGCCTCTCTCATGTTTCTTGACCACAAGTCCCTCCTGGGCCCTTTCATTCTGATCTCTCACTACATTAAACTAATTAATGATCCACAGATCTGCTTCCATGCTCAGTCCTTTATCTAGGCTCCACAGCAGCTTTGGATATTCTTTTCACCAAATGCTGACTTTATTCATTTTAAAAGATTTAGCTCAAGTATTACCTTTGGGATCCTTCCTCTTTACAACAATATTTCTCCATCATCTCTTATGAAGTATAGGCTCCTTTAAAGCATATAAACATACTCTAGTATTTCCTCTTTTATTGAGCCTACATCCTGGTGTAAGAAGTAGCTCGTTTCTTGTCTCCTTCATACAAGCAAACTTTTGAAATAAGTTTCTATACGTGGTAGCAGTGGAAAGACAGAGGAACAAAATGACCTAAGACATATTGAAAACAATTAGCAAAATGATAAACATAACCCTGCGCTATCAGAAGTTACATTAAAGGTAAATGAACTAAACATACCAATCAGAAGGTATAGCTTATCAGAATGAGTAGAACACACACACACACACACACACACACACACACACACACACACACAACTATCCAACTTAAAACAACCCACAGGGGACACTTTTTGGATTCACAGATGCAAACAGGTTGAGAGTAAAGAATACAAAAAGATATACCATGCAGAGAATAAGAGAGGAGAGTTGGAATAGGTAGACTATTATCAGACGAAATAGACAAAAATTTTTATTAGAGACAATGAAAGACATTCAGGAGAATAAAATGGGCAATCCATCAAGAAGATACAGTAACTACAAGCATACAGTGTATGTACCTAACAACAGAATCTCAAAATACATGAAGCAAAAGCTGGCAGAATTGTAGAGAGATAAAGGTCTTCAACACCTTACTTTCTATAATGAATAGGACAATCAGGCCCAAGTTTGGTAAGGAAACAGAGGACACGAACGACACTATATTCCAGCTGGACCTAACAGACACACAGAATATTCCGCCTGCCATTCTGACTGGTTATGAGCAGTGACGCAGGATTTGACGCACGCAGCACTTGATACGCGTTCATGACTGCACGGCCGGTAGTATGCATTTCACCACAGGAGTGCCGAAGATTCAAAGGACTAACTTCAGTTTCAAAGCTGAACAACACTGCTGGGAAAATAACATCCCATTTATGAAATAACTTGGAAAATCACACTGCTTGAAATCTCATTTCAGATAAAGAGGGCCTCTAGATACAGGTAGTGGGATTTGTGGGTGGCAAGTCCCAGAAGTGTTTTTAAATGATGCCCAGCCTTAGGATTTATAAGCTTCACAATGTTAGCCAAGGTGTTTAAAGAGCACAATCTTTAGCTTCCTCATCTGTAAGAAGGAGACATCTGTAATGGTGATAGTGAGAGGCTGTGTATGTAAAGAACAGAATGATATTTAACAAAGAGAAAGTATTCTAAAATGACCTCTCTCTCTCTCTCTCTCTCTCTCTCTCTCACACACACACACACACACACACACACGCACGCACGCACGCACGCACACATAATTATTATGGTTGAATAATTTAGATTTAGTTAAGAAACACACTGTATCGAGAGAAAGACTCGGAACAGGTTTTGATCAGAAGAAAGGACCTGGGCTGACCAAAAGAGAGCGTACCTGTGAGTGCCCAAATGATAAATCAGACTGGTTTAAAAAGCAGAGCAACATTTATACGCTGTATGACCACAAAGGGAAAAGATTCCTTTCCATTAGTCCTCAGAGATTCCCTTTGTTTTGAAATCCCTACAAAGTTATTCATGTTATAAGGCATTCTGACAACTACTTTATTTTAAATAATCAAACATTAGTTGGGAAGAGCACACAAGTTTGAAACAATAGCAGTCAATACTAGTTTGGGATGCTTGTAGAGATTACTAGAAAAAAAAGTTACTAATGCCATTTGTCTCAGCAATTTGGACACTTTCCTCCAGGGCATTACTTCATAATTGTCAGTTGTCTATTTACTAGCTTGTTTATTACCTCAAGCTGAACACTGTGGTATCCAAGACCTTTTGATGTGGTACTGGGGAGTAAACCCAGGGGCTACTAAGCCACATCCCCAGCTTTTTTTTAAATTTTTATTTTTGAGATGAAGTTATGCTAAGTTATCCAGGCTGGCCTTGAACTTGTGATCTTCTTGCCTTATGCTCTAGAGTATCTGGGATTACAAATGTAAACACGACGTGCACCATGCTCAGCGATACCCAAGGTCAGTTTAAAAAGCAATGATGTAAGCAATCAACACTGGAGAACACAAAAATTCCTTTACAGTAAAAACAAAAAGAATAACTGGTTTTTTGTGTGCAAATGACAATTTGTGTTAGGGACAGATATCTCTTAAGGATGATGATAAGCTCTGGAGAACTGGATGAAGGGATGAGCATCTTTAGTATATGTACTGATGTCAAAGATGTACGTAAAGATTTTGGATAATGGTGTTCCATGAAATGTGAATGCAAAAGAGTAGTAATTTCTTTTTAAAAAAAGTATCATTTCATATAGTTTGTGATTTTAAATAGATACAAATAAATAAATAAATTTAAATCACAAATACATATGTAAGATATCTCATCTATATCCCTCAAAGTTTTATTTATTCAAGTTGACCAAAATCCTCTTTGGGGGACAGGAGAGATCTTTGAATTACAGGTAGTAAGATCCTAAACCAGGTGAAAATTCTGAACGAAGAAGATCACAGGACGAAGTGGAAGAAAATGTGAGGGCAAGATCGCCACCATAATGCCCAAGAAGATGACGAGGTTTGGAGGGTGGCAATGAGAACAGAGGGATGGAAACCCACGCAGAAACCATACTGAAAAATGGTAGATCATTTCAGTTGATGGCCCTGGACTTTTCACAGTTAACAATTACATAGTTTCGAGTCCTGGGAGCCCAGGAATAATGATACAAAAAGAGAAATACAGATGTTGAAAGAATAACTAAATCCAGATGATCAATAAGGTAATTTCATTCTCTCATTGAGGTAAACATGTCCAACCCATCACCCAAGCTATGCCTGAAGGCTAGTTTTACAGTGAAGTAGTTAAAAATTATACCTATACAGTACACTTGCTAATGATGACAACCAAAAAAGAGAAATGCAGATATTGAAAATATGAGTCAATTCAGGTAACCAAAGAGACAATTTCACTAGACAGGTATCCATGCCCTACCCATTACCCAAACTATGCATAAAAGCGGTTTTACAATGAACTAAATTTTAATATAGATAGTTCAGTAGTTCAAAAGTTAATACTGAGTATGTATTATTGGCCAAGTAACAAAAGCACTAGGGATGATCACAAAAACGGACGAACTCCAAGCTAGACACCCAAAATGCTCACAGGTCTGGAAGATAAGTAGGTCTAGAACTGGCACAAGGAAGGGCTTAAAGGCAACCATCTGGCTGGAAGTTAGGGCCAGAGGAATTTACTTGAGGCACTATGCCACCACAAACACAACCCTGTTTATTGGGGTGGTGTCACGGGGGTGCTGATGGAAAGAGGTACACCACGCTTCGCTTCACCTGATAACATTTTAGTTCTACCACTGAGCAGGAGAATTAGAACAAACTATTAAAATGCACTTAATGCCGTGAAAAATGTAGAATTCCTATAAACAAGAAGAATATTTAATGCCTGAGATAGAAATGCAGTTCACGTTAAAAGGTCAGGGCTGAAGGTAGAAGGTTCAGCATCCAAACCAAAAGGCTAAATGAGCTCCTATAATAAAGGAGGTTCCTCAAAGAGCAGAAAGGCTAGTAATGTAAAATTTAAGATTAAAGGCAGTTTTCCTCAAGCTTCCAATTAAGTTTTGTGTCTCCACTTGAGAAGTACATCCAATATAGCAGTTGCCGGACATGTGATCATTTAAAATTAAATGAATTTAAATAAAACTTCTTAATTTAAAATTCAGTTCTTCATTTACACTAGTCACCGTCCAGAGGCTCAATAGGCACATGTGGCAAGGGGCTGCCACACCGGAAGCATAAGTCTGGACGGCACCGAGATGGCACAACAACACACACAAAGTAAGGAATAGGGCACACGCACGCTCTATACAGAAACACATTTACCTGGACCACAATGAAGGTAATTCTTCTTGTAAGTCAACATTAAACTCTTCAAACACTTTCTGTGCTTTCTGAAATTCCTCTTCTGCCTAGAAACGATATATAACATGCATTTACACTAGAAAACAAGCTACTTCTATACCCAAGAGCATCATTTAATGTAAAATAAAAGAAGCTTATAGCATCCTGGAAAAATTCTGGAAAGGAGAGAGATTTGGTTAATTTCTACACCATGTTTAATTTTCTTTTCAATTAAAAATGAAACATTAAGACCCACTGGATGGATTACAGTGGTTATTCTTGTAGTTTCTGGCTGATCCATTTATTTACCGGATCATTTATTAACAAAAATTTGTTAACTTCTTGCCACATGGACAGTTCTTCTCTAAGACAGTAGACGTGGGGCTGGGGGTTTAGCTCAGTGGTAGAGCGCTTGCCTGGCAAGCACGAGGCTCTGAGTTCGATCCCCAGCCTCCCTCCAAAAAAAAAAGATAGCAGACATGGGTGTTCACCCAAGAAAGTGCCAGTGTATTGGGAACACTAAGTAATGAAAGATGTATTCTGAAGAGGAACTTGCAGTCTGTAATAGAATATGCTATGGGGAAGATGAGTGCAGAAGAGAGATGCTTCTACAGATAGAAGGTGATATTTTAACCGGGTCTTGAAACCCCAGGAAATGTTTGCTAAAGAAGGGGGTGTAGAAGAAACCACAACACTCAAGGTGGTGGTCCTTGGGATGGAATTCTTGCTTATTCAGCCTTTGAACTTGTCAGAATGCTTTCTCTCTCCGCACCACTCAGGCCGTGGTACGAAGGAAAGATCATGTGCACGAAGTGCTGAACAGGGTGCCCAGCATCTCTGAGGCCTCTCGGCTGTTATTACGGCTGCTCAAGAGCTAATGTGAAGGTCTCAAGTTTGCTTAGGTTGTGTATATGGACACATAAAAGTGGGGATGAAAAGATTGGAAAGTTGCTAAGAACGAACAGGTAGGTAATAACCAAACCACGAAGGTCTTACCTGGCATGCTCGGGAATCTAGACTTTTTTTCCCTATAGGGAACAGGAATCATTAACAGAGGGAAGCAGTAGAGAAGCATCTCTAAATGTGTGATGCAGAAAGACCGTGAGGCAGCTGTGTGTAGGCAGAGAAGAGAAGGCAAGACCGAAATCAAAGAGAGTAGTGGGTAGGTGACATCAGCAAGCTGGGAGCTGCACATTGCTGACATACATGATAAAACCTACTGAAATGGGTTTTCTAAAAGAAAACTAATCCTATGCAAATTGAGCATATGTCTGTCCTCTGAGATAATCATGAGTTATGTCTGAAAATTTCAAGCTTGGTCTCCCACATACATCTCAGCATCAGTCATAGACCACATCATAGAAGGAAGACCAAATACACTTAATACTTTCCTTGATCGTGCAATACTGAATGGGGCTGGAGTTAATTTTGATCAGAATGTGGGAGTCAGTATCACCCATGTCAACTCTGCAATAACATGAAAAACCTTATTTTTAGTTAAAAATAATGGAAAGGAGCCCACTCTACCAGGTTTCAGTTTAAATCTATCCTGATTCCAATCCTTCCTATAAGAAGGAAATATTCAATTTTAGAAAACAAAAGTGCTCCACGTCATAAGGTACAGACAGTGGTGCCAAGCATGCGATCAACCTCACCTTAGAGATCCTGCTCTCATCCTTCCTCTTGGAGCTCTGCAGCGCCTCCAGGTGGTGGCGGGCGCTGTCGTAGTCCACCAGCTTCCTGCTGCGCTTGGCGATGCGATTCTGCCAACAGGGATACACACGGGCTGAGAAAGAGACTCTCTGATCGCCAAACGCCAAAATGCATTCCTTGTCCAGAACACCTGAGGTTTTGACTAGAGATGGATGTGAGCAGTAGGTAAAGGACCCTCAGAAATCAGACTTCCATTCTCTGTGAAGAAACCTTTAGGGAAATGTCTTCCCTTCTGACAATAATTAGAATCAATCATGAACAGTTGAAGGCAAAGGTTGCGATCTAAGACCAGGAAAATTCCAGAGCTGGTTTGGGGAAATGGGTAAACCTATATTCTCCATCAGCCTCTATTCTAAAATATTAAAATGTTCCAGTTTAAACATAGCGAGAAACTACATTAACTTGGTTTTATAATTCTAATAACACATAAACAGAAGTTCTGTAAAACAGATTTATTTCCTAAGAAAACCCTTTTCCCACAAGCATTTCTCAATCCTTGGTTCACAGAGTCCCCCGAGCTGGTGTATCACTTTGGAACAGCTGGTGTCCAACGCAAAGAAGGACAGTACTCATGGGACAGGTCTTTCCCATCAGGCCCTTTGGAGGTGATGAGAAAGTCTGGGGCAAGACATTAACTTGCCATGCATGGGACAATAAGGTGACCTGTGGCTGCCAGGGAAGAGACACGAAGGCTTGCTCATCACCATGGACCATTTTCTCTTGCGGACACAAGCTCTAAGCTGCCCGAGGAGGGAACACCATGCCCTCTTTTCCACAGAGGAAAGGCAAAGACTTGCTGCTTCTGGAGGAGGAGTAGAAGGAAAACCCACCTGGCTGATACTGGGGTGGCTGAGGACAAAAGTCACTCTGGTGCTTAGGACACAGGCCAAAATAACTGTGACATGAGAACAGGTAGAAGGAAAAAAAATCTCAACCCATAGGAAAGGAACACCAACCCTGCATAGAAGCACAGTTCTCCTACTTAGGCAGAGTAAGGAAACTCCTAGTCCAAGTCCAACCACAGATACCAGGCTGAATTTGCCTTAGACAAGACTGAGAAAGGATAACACTCCATAGCCTGCCTCAACCCAAGCCCAGCACTGACTGAAAAACAAGCAATAGCTACCTATCACACAGAGTATAATACAGGCATGCAGGGCAATTGAAATCCGATAGGGACCAAGAATACTGAGAAAAGTCCCCCAACCTAAGGACCCACCATATTTGAGTCAAAGAAGTTAAAACTAGACTTCAACCCAAGAGTCTAAAATTACTACAGGTGTTAGAATATAAGCCAGGCATTAGCGGCCCAATTCTAGAAAAGTTTGAAAGCAGCAACAGCAACAACAAAAACCAAATCCAGCTCACATCCTGATTAGATTATTTTCAATTCCCACATTACTAACCTGAGAAATAAAATTGCCTATTTCGAGCATAAAATATTGTATCAGTCTTCACTATCCTATATATGCTGTCTAGTATTCAATCAAAAATGACAAAACATACAAAAACAAGAGAAAATGGTCCATGGGGGAAAAATAATCAACAGAACCAGACTTAGGCATGACTCAGTGTTGGAAATAACAAATAGAAATTTTTAAATGTCCATGTATAAAATCCCCACAATGAATGTGATCATGTACTGCAAACACATACATGTAAATAAAAACAAAAATGTTTAAACACTGCACCTATTGCAGAGTGTGGTGGCACATCCCTGTAATTCCAGAAGCAATAACATAAAATAACTACCATTATGTTAAACTATCTAGTTTGAAAAAGCAGACAGCGTATGTAAATGGGTGAGACACTTCAGCAGAGACATGGAAATTTTAATATCAAATGGAAATGGGAGAAATTTTTTTCAAAAGATAAAAGTAAAAATTTTTAGATGGGTCTATGACAGATAATCTTGATTGCCAATTTGATTGGATTAAGAGACACCTAGAAAGGTACTTGGTTGTGAGGGTTCTAACCTCATCAATGGTCATGAGTTCATAACTGTATGGACTATTAGAGAAAAGTCCCCAGGTGCAACTTGGTGGTGCAGCTACAAAGTACAAAAGAGAGTTTTTCTAGCTCTCGTTCTCCTTCTGCTTCCTGGCCACCACAAAGCCAGGATTAGCAAGGGCTACACCCTCTCACCACGATTGTCTTCCTTACCTCCAGCCCACAGAGATGGAACCAGCCAACCAGAAACTGGAAACTCTGAAACCATGAACCAAAATAAATCTTTCCTCTTTTAAATTGTATATGTCAAGTATTTTGTCCCAGCAACAGGAAAAAACAGTGCACTTGAAAATAGGACAAGATAAATTATTTCCATTAAAACACAAAGAGTAAAAAAGGCCATGAAAAAACACAGAGAATCAGGGGCACAAGACCTATAATACAATAACAATGGTTCAACATAATTGATTGAAGTCTTCAAAGACAGCACAGGTGGGTCACAGGAAATATTTGGAGAGATAATAGCGGACAATTTTATAAACCGATGAAGACACCAAAGCACAGATCCAAGAAACTCAGAAAATAACAGAAAGTAAAAATACCAAACAATACACATCTAGATTTATCATAGTCAAACTACTTCAAAATCAAGAATAAAGAAAAACATAATGTAAAAGTTAAGAATTACAGCAGACTAATCTTCAGAAATTATGTAAGACAGAGCATAATGGAAAGACATCTTGAAAGTACTGAAGAAAATAAGGCCAACTGGGAATTCTATCCCCTGTGAAAACACCTTCCAAAAATAAAGGTGAAATAAATGTTCTTTTTTCAGACAAATAAAAGCTGAGGGCATTCATTGCCAGCATAAAAATTTTTTCACACACACACACACACACACACACACACACACCCCAGCATAAAAATTTTAATATCACGTGGAGCTACAAAATGAAATGAACACAAGAAAATATAAAAATCAAGGCAAATGTATAAGATTGTCTTTTCTTATTTTTAACTGCTTCAAAAGATTATTGATCATTTGGAGGAAAAAACAGAAACAATGTATCGCAGGCCTTATGGCATATGTAAATGAAAATGTATGCAAATCATGGCACAAAGATTAACAATTAGAAGCAGACTATTGTAAGGTCCTTAGACAATGCATAAAATGGGATTAAATTTTTGAGGCTAGACATGTTAATTTAAAGATGTACATTATAAATAATAAATACTAAAAACTACATTAAAGAAAGAGGTTCAACCAATAAGCAAATAGTATAAGATATACTGATTTCCGAGTCCCACAACAAGATTATGATTAAATTAGTCTGAGACAAGGTATAGACATCTTTACTTTTTAAAAATATCCCTAATGGTCCAGGTAGTCTAACCAAGAAAACTACTGCAGGAAGAGACACTTTCCTAAATTTGAAATGGTAAGAAGAACAATAAAACAGTAATAACACAAATATGTATGGCTTACAAGATATAGTTATATGCATAGATACTCATAGTAACATATAGCAGAGGTGGGGTGGGCATTACCACCATTTTATGTGTAGGGAATCTAGAGTTGCTTAAGATTAAACCCTAACTTGTTCAGAATTGCTCAGCAAGACGGTGGCAAAAGGTGAACTGGACAGAAACCAGCCCCACTAAACAGTACTGGGAGCAGGGGAGGTAAATCAGACAGGGTACAAAATGAAAGACCACTACTCTCAGAGCCTAGTTCTGTGAGTGCAGGATTAGCAAGGGTCAGTAAAGACCTTCTTCTGTTCCACATCCTTGGGCCCTCACCTGCCTCACCCCATCCCACTCCACTCCTGAGTGTCAGCATCCCTTCCAGTAGCTCCAGGCTGGTGACTGGTGGGTAGGGGCAGTCACTCCCATTGAGCTACTTTGGATCGCTTCTCTGTGCCCCCCCTTTCCGGCTGGTATTGGTGGGGAAAAGCTTCCAGATGGACCACACAGAGTCGGTTAAAGAGACATTATGAACAAGTCGAGGCAAGGGAAAAGGGTGCCCTTCCATAAGGTAGGGTAGGCACTGTGTATCCTGTAAGGTGATAAAACTCATTATTTTTAACAAACTTGTAACTATTGCCTTCAAAGGAACCCTGTCCCTTGAAGCAGTGGCCTGTGTAACTAGATTCAAACTCCTACAAAATTGTGTTTTATGGACTTGGGCTGGGGACATCTTTAATATCTTCCAAGTAGCAAATCGTGGCTCTCGGAAGATGGATTTGATTTTTGAAAAGAGCTGAAATTCAATTACATCTAAGTCTGGGAATAAGGTAGAAGAGTACACTGGGTAATTTTATTTTTGTTCAAAAACAAGAAGTGAAGTAAATAATGTGACTTATTTTCCTGTATCACTAGCAAGTCAATTACAGAGACTAGGGTAGAAAGGACTATTTCAAAGGCCATCACTCATTTTGACACACACATTTTTGTGTTGGAAAAACAAATCAATCTTATTTCTGTTCATGTATGATATCTGGGAAACTTGGGAGAAAAAAACTCTAAATCTCATAAATAAGAGTATCATTAAGGCACATTAGATTTTTAATAAAACATGATACAATTAAGCTAATAAGTTTAATTAAATAATAAATAAGTAATCTTAATTAATATTGAGCTTACTTTAAATAATAAATTTAACTATAATTTCTTGGGATTTCCCACTGCGCACTGAATTTTTGGAATTAAGAAAAGAATGTATTATATTTTTTAAATCCTCCGTAATAGCCCCAAATTGGAATTTATTTTCGCACACTGCAGTAACCCTGTGCTTAGTCACTCATGGGTGACTGCCAAGATAAAATCTAAATTACATTTTACAATAACTGTGCACAGTTGTAAGCCTGCCTGGGTTAGTGACAAGCTAGCTCTTATTATAACATTAATTTTAGATGTCAATGGCACATAATGGGGACCATAACACAGGGTGCCCAGCCAGTCACAGCTGGAAAAGTCAAACATCATCTGTTCCTGAATGGTATTCATACCCCTCACAGACAGCCTGCAGTAAATATTTGGAAATTTGAGGTTTTAACTGCACTAGGCCCATTGATTTTCATGAGAATCAAGGATGTTAGTTATGTTTTATGCTTTGAAAATTCTCCACTCAGTATTTTTAATCATAATCTTCCTTTCCATCAATAACCCATCATTACATAACCACTCAGCACTCATTTTATGAAGCGATAGCGTCTATATCTACTTCTTACTTCCATTCACTGAGTAAAACATATAGACTAATTTAAATCCATTTCACACAAGAAAACTCTTTTAAATATAAAATACAGCTATGTGCCCACTGTCCAATTCCAAATTATCTCTTTTTCAAATTACACATTTCTATTTCCTCACTGTCATATTACACGGTTTCCCAATTCTCTATTTTGGCTGCTAACCCTCTGTGTATGCTCCAATATTCCTAAATGTGGGGAGAGAGAGAGAGAGAGAGAGAGAGAGAGAGAGAGAGGAGGTAATTCAGCCTCTTTCCATGATGCATGTAAGACTTATGTATTTCTCTTCAGAGTACCTAGCAAAAGACTTAAATGATATTATTCACAAATCTCTAAGTGGTTCAGTAACTGGAGGATTATCTTTGGGGATGAACTCAACCACAGATCCCAAGAAAAGAACTACAAAGTTCTAGTAAGTACTTTATCTTTCTGACACGGAATAAACTGAAAAGATGAGCCAATATCATCTATCATAATTTTGTTTTGATCTCGCCTACGTTTCACCACAGGTACTTTAGGGTATGCTTGTCATCTAAAATTATACTCTCCTAGAGAGTGTGGCCAATTTTTAAATGACTGTCTCTAAGCAGTACCATAGCAACGAAGATCTTCATGTTTTGCTGACCATCCTAAGCTTTCATTCCTGAAACTCAACAACTCCCAAGTGTCTACTTCTTTCATCAATCACAGGTTACTGTTGCTAAATTAGAGTCACACTATGAGTATATATCATAGGAATAATTAGACAAGTTGCAAGTTGCCTTGGAAATTTCTGGTAAGGAGATAAGTTTTTCCTTATCCTCTTTCTGATTTATTAGGTACTGATTTTTACGGAGATCGAATTCCCATGTAACGGAGGTAACAGCAGAAGATGCAAGAACAAGGAAACTCTGGCTTTTCTTTCCCCTGTTGAAACCCCGATGTGACAGCATCATACAAATGAATTTCCTTTGTAAGCAACCTAGAAACTAGTTAAGAAGCTCCTGCAACTTGGCCAAATTCAAATCAAAGCAGTGGTTGCAGCGGTCTACTCTACTAGCATAGAGTCACTTGAAATAGTTCTTCCCTCTGGCTCAGCCCAGAGTTAGTGGGCAACAAACCTCCAGCTCCCAGATTCTAGCTGGAGAGAGAAAGATCTGGGCCACCTGCCCAACTTCTCCGGAAGCTTCCCGTAAGACTGGCTTCTGTCTTGCTTGTACAAGAGCACTGATGGGACCCAGATTTCTCTAGATACAGAGAGCGACTGCTAAGAACAAGCAAAGCACACTGCACTAGCAGACGGTTTGAGAGGCTCCAAACATCCTGGCTGGGCTGATGGGTGAGGGTCCCCCGCATGGGGCCAGTCTAAACACTGAGAGGTGACTGTTTTGTCTAATGTGCAGATACCAACTCAGAGAGTCAAAGACAAGGAAAAAACACGGAAAGCATTTTCTGCCTGTGGTGCTCACACTGACAGTCTTCATCTGGATATATCCAGACTGGTCCATTCAGGCTCTTTTCCAGTACCCCTGTCACCCCCAAATGCTCTTTGCATGTTGCCCAACTATCCTTAGGCATAACGTGTGGGAAGCAGAAAAACTAAAGTCATTGCTGTGAGCATTGCTTTGGCTAAGAAGCTTCGCTGGGTCATGGCCAAAACCAGTGCACATTGCTGCAAAAAGTTTTCTGGTGTTTTGGCCATGGGGACAAAGAAGGCAGAAAAAAGTGGAGCTGTGCATCAGCAGACACCTGATGAGATACTTACGGCAGACACCATAGGAAGCTGGTCATAGATTCCTCACCCTACCAAAAGATACCACATGGCTGCCTTACCTAGTGTTCCACCTGGATGAGGGAATACAAATGGGGAGGGGTGCGCATGCCCCCTGTCTGTTGTATAAAACCTGAATGTTTGTTCGAAAACCATCTTTACCTCCAGTGTCAATTCCAAATCCACAGTATTCATTCCCTCATCTCCATACTGACCCTTGCAGTGGATCCCAGTGTTAAATAAGATAAACGCTTAAGAGATAAATGTTTTTGGTCAAGAGGCAAATGTATTTAAAGGGTTTGTATCTTAATATAGCAATTCGAGCCTGAAAATTTCAAGGAAAGGAAAAATATCTATTTGCACTATGACCACATGCAGAACAAACAGCAAATGAGGACAGATAATAAATTGCTCTCACATACACACTGAGGTTTCTCTCATTCTTGGGATTACTGCTTATTCTAATGGAAATCCTTGCTCAACGCTATGTAATAAAAGGTTTGGCTACAAAGAATACTGCAAATTTTTGATACCTCTGATTTATGATTTTTGCATCTACAGTCTTACAAAGACCTCTGAAAAGAAAGAAAAGCTGAAGCAGTTCAATAATGGGGACCATGTGATTTCTGTGACTAGATTTCATTTCAAACTGATAGAAATAGAACAAAAATCTCATGCTTAAATAAATGAAAAGTTACCAACTGTTTCTGATGTGATTTCAAGGACTTTTAATTCTCTTCATCTTGTTCATGTTTCTATAAGTACCTGAGACCATTCAATTCTTCTCTTTATACTCATAGCAAAATACCTTTATGTCAGGAAACTGGCCCAGGTAGGTATCCAGTGTCAGCAAACTTCCATCCACTAGTTTTTGATGGAAGTCTTCCCACAGCACATCACATTTCTGAAAGAAAAGAGAAATAAAGAGATACCTGCCGAATTATTTTAATTGGATACAGTCCACTGAATTTCTAAACCAGCTGGAACTATAAAATTAGATGAGCAATACTTTCCAAGCTATTAGATGCTGGAAAGACTCTGGATTACTTAAGAATAAAATAAAATGTAAAGACAATTTGGCCACAATATTAAATAACAGTATGGACCAAGAAATTAACTCATTTAAAAATCCACTTCTGATTCTCAAGAAAGTAGAAGTTTCAAAAGGTCCCGAAATCCCTCTAGGTGGACTTTGGAGCTAAAGGGCTGACAATCCCACAGAGACGACCTGCTTATCTGAAGTACTGTAGTTTATGAAATCAGAAATCAATCCAGATAGAAACAAACAACAAGCCATTGCAAAAGCCTTTACAGAGCAAGCAGAAAATTTATAATCACATTGGGAAGGGTCTCACTGCTCATGAAGTATCAATTATAACAAACGCTCACTGAATATTGCTATCACTATGTCAGAAAGTGGTTTAAATATGTGTGTGGTGGAGGGCATTTAATTCTCACAACAGTTTTATTTTTTAATCAGGAAAGACTTGTTATTTCTAATATATACAAAGGAGATTATTGAAATACAAAGATGTCACATATATTGGTCAAGGTCACAAAGTTGATACATGAAAGATCCATGCTTTGATCCAGTTCTGTCTCCTTGAATCCACAGTCCTCGATCTGCCTACTGCACCAGGCTCTCTTACCAGGACAGAATTCTCATCCCAGCTGTGAAACTTCAGGAAAATGAAGCTTCCTGAATCACAATTTCCCTAGTTAAAGATGTAGACAGGTAAAGCATCTCACAGACTCCCAGAAACATAGCAGGTGCTCAAGAACATATCACTACATTTTCTACATTACTATTTTTGGGGTCTCCTGCCTGCTTATTATCCAGTCTCTATCCTTTATATTTTTTTATTAATTCAACCTTCAACTTTAGCTGGTCACATGGCTGCCTAAGATAGAGAGTCAATTTCTTAGACTCCTTTGCAGCTAGGTGTAGCCATGTGACCAAGCTCTGATCAATGAGATATAGTTCTGGGAAGTTTCCCAAAAGGAGAGAGTGAGTCCATCTCTCAGACTTTATCCCTCTTGCTGACTGGAATGCAGAAATGACAGCAAACAGCCAGTGCTCAGTGACTCCTCTTGAACCTGACAGAGACAGGCTAAGGGCAGTAAAGACGAGCCCATGATACTTGTGTGTCCACCATACTGTACCTGGGGTTCTGACATCCATATTCCTTTATGGGAGAGATAAATTTCTATCTTGCTTAAAACTATAATGTTTTCAGACTGCTTTCATTTCTTTTTGACACTTCAAAAACTAACCCTAATTGTTTTAATCCCCAATTCAAGAATTTTATGGAAATGAAAAAAATGTAAATGCACTGTAGAAAAGGCTCATCTTCTGATGTGAGTAGATCCTCTAAAGACAGGATTCAGTTCCTTCATCACCAAAAGAGCCCACAATTGTATCTGTTACTGGGGTTCCCCAAAACCTTGGCAGCCACAAAGACCAAGGTAGGACAGCAGCCATTCCCATACAGACTCAACCTCAGTGGTAGGTTCTGCAAATCATACAATGTAATAGTGCAGTATTCCGAAAACTTATTAATAGAAGTTTCTATTATTCCCTTGGATTCCTCTTTCCTGTTGAATGGTTAATAATTCACCAAAGAGAGTTAAGCACTTACCAATATGGTGCCGAAACACAGTGTCTTTCTACATAAAAAAATATAAGAAGATACAGTTTCTTAATAACTGCATTTGAAAGTGATGTGCAGAACATGGTTCTGACAAATCCACATCCTGAAAGCTTTTGAAAGATGTAATAGGGCCAACGGGAGCTTTTCTCGTAAATGAATCTCTGTTTTTAGCTCAGTCCTAATGAGATTAGGAAGATCAATGTCAGGATGTCAGAACTGTCATGGAGCAGCCAGGGACCCCACCAATGACCCACTTTTCCCAAGCTGCACAGACGTTCAGCCCATCACGCTAGACCTTCCCTCGAGCTTTGGTGGCCACATATACTTCAGATCTTCTGAAACTTAATGACATGCAGGACCTCACCCCGACTGGAGAGCAGGACAAACAACTGCTCTTCCTTTTAACACAGAATTTAGAGGTGCGAGACCTCATCACATCAGGAATCATAGTTAGCGCACTGAGTCCCAACGGGGTGACAAGGACATGCAGGCTTCCTATGTGTTATCAGTAGGTACGATTACTTTTCTCATTTTGTAAACGAGGAGACTGAGTCCCAAGAAGATTAAAGAATAGTCCAAGGCCATACAGAGCCCCTCTCGTCTGTTGCATTCCGCTTTCCACAAAGCAGTGATACGAGTTGCTTGCTTCCGGCCAACTAGGCGGCGCTCAGCTAGAAGTCAGATTTCGGGTCTTAGGATATGTCTAGGGCCAAAGCTTCCCTGAACTGAAGCTCCTTTGAGCAGGCGCGTGGACAGGCTGGGATCACAGAGGAGCAATGCTCTTTCGAGCTCCTGGCTCCACTTTCAGGGAGAGCTGGTTAAAAGGGAGATCTAGGGAAAGAGGACATCACAACATAAAATCACACCATGCTCCAGGTCCACTAGAAATGGGACGCTAAGATCTGCAGTGAGTGGTAGAAAAATGCTATCATTATTTGGAAGAAAATCTTTAATGCACAGCTTTCTATGTCAGCGGCATAATCACCTTCACATCTCACTGAGTTGGGGAGCCAGAAATTCATGCTGCCTTGCAGGAATATGGCCTCCCCTTGTGATTAAGGCTATGAAGAAGAAAGAGGAGCATCAGAGAATAAGACTAATGAGCATGACCAGTGGGAGACACTGAGAAGCCACACCAGGCCTCCTGTGTCCTGCCACGTCGACTCTTACCTCGCCGACCATTTTCACATCTTCCCGCCCGTACCAATCCGGTTCGTAGACTTCATGCAGGGACTCAGTGAGCTTCATGGAGGCCTCTTGCATGCCTGGTGTTGGAGAGAAACACCTGCTATCACAGGGAAATGGGTGAGAGGGCTCTTCTCCTTCCTCTGCTTTTCAAAGTGCAAGCAACATCTTGAGTCCTGGCTACATATTTCAGGAAAAATTATGAAGGCCCAACTCCCACACATCTGCAATTACAACTCTCCTGGAAGGTCTCTAAGACTCACCTTTTCACACTGCATATTTTCTACTACTTACATGAGGGCGACAGATACTGGGTCTTGGAAAAACATCTACACTGTGTCCTATTCTGAAAATGACAATACTAACATGTCCTGGTCTATCCCTTTGCCAAATAGCATCCAATTCTCTGTGTACTGAACAATACTGGACCATGAGACTGCTGAGTTCAAAAATAATATTAATCCTATATAATTTCAAATATAAGAAATAAAGCCATTTTAGAAGCAATTAGAAAGAAAATAAATAGTATTGTAGGGCATCCGAGCTGAAGGTGTTTAAGTGGTTTAAAATAGTAAAATGCCTAAAGTGGTTCAAAATGATTAAAGTTTAAGTGAGCTAAAATTACTAAAAAGAAAAAACAAAACTTGTGTTCTGCCAATATTATATGTAATTTTAAATCAAAACAATCAGAAAGTTTAGGGTTAGGACTACAGGTCTTAATTTTTCCTTAGAGGCACATTTCATATGCTGCAAAAATATGGCTATTAGTAAGAATGAAGATATGGAGTTTCTGAGTATGACGGTGATATAAAGTATCACCCACGTCTCTTCCAACCTCTGCTCTCCATCCCCCAAAAGCACGGACATTAGGGTATAAGTGCTGGGTTGCCACAGAGACAGCTCAGGGCTGAGCCCAGGAAAAGGCAAAGAATGGCTTAAATAAGTGCTTCTCTAATATCTGACATTCACTGTTAGCTGGAAGAGGTGACCTGGCTAAGTGGCTGTCTTGGCCTTTGCCACTACAGGTTATGAAAGAGGCTGCACAAAGGGACAGAAGAGAAAACATATGCCAGTAGTTCAAAGTTAGAAGCCACTTCCTAAACTAAAACCCGAAGCATGTACTTGTTGGACAGAAGGCAACCAACCAACACTGGGTTCAGCAATGAGACTAACAGGGAAAAAAATAAAAGAAATCTGAAACGACAGAAGCATATTGTTGAAGAATGTGTATAAAATTCATACTGCAATCTGGTATATTATAGCACATTTTTTCACTTTTTAGTCACAGACGTTGCTCTTTGCTCCCTCAATAACTACAGATATACATTTTTGGTCTGAACACATCTCGGAGGCACAGGAAGTGTGAAAGCCTGCACCCTTCTCTCCCAGAAGAACACATCACAGAGCTCGTGAAGAATACCCCTGACCATGAGGTGTGCGACTCATACGGTTGACGTGACCTGGCTTGCAAAGTCGAGGTAAAAAGAAACAGACGAATCATGTCCCTGGGGACACTGATGAAACAGTCATGTAGATGGAGAGAAAGCTAACGTGATCCAAAAACCTAGCACTCAAAATCCAACCAAGTGAGAATACCTTCTTACGCTGGCTGGGGTTGCCCATCAAGGTGACAGCTACGTTATCCAAAGTGTCCTATCTACCCCTACCCAGGTATAAGCAGACCTATGCCCCGAAGTGTACCCCTCAAATTCATGCCAAAAGCGAGTCACTAGCCAATGTCCTTCTATAATTCAGACACCAAGAGGCTTCTAAAGCTTTTTTTAAATCTTTGTCCTGAGTTTGATGGAAATTATAAATAGCTATGTGGATAGGTTCTTAAGAATGTCTAAAGAGCAAAAAATAGAAATGATGGCTGTGTAAGAACAAATGACCTCTGTGGTAAAAAATAAAACTGATGCAAGCTTAAAATAAAATTATCTAAGACTTTAGTCATTGAGGCTAAAAGCACAATGGTGCAGTAAATATGTCCATTAGCTGCCAGAAATAACTGCTAGTGATTATGTGGAAAAGTAGTGATGGATAATTTGGAAAGAAGCCATTTTGACATAGAAATTATTTTTTCAGGCCACCTATTCCTTAAGAAGCACTCCGAGAGACACACAGGCGTAATAATCCACTTTCTCACTGCTGAGACACAATACCTGACATGCATAACTTAAAGGAGAAGTTCAAGCTGGCTCATGCTTTCAGGGATTCAGTCCATGGTTGGCTGGTTCCAAGGCAGAAACATCAAGGCAGAAGGGTATGGTGGAGCAAAGCTGCTTAGTTCATGGAGGCAAGGAAGCAGAGCAGAGGAACAGTCCCACAGAGGAAAGAGCCAGGGTCCAAAGACACCCCTCTAAGACTCACCTAGACACACCTGGATTCCCTGAGTGCTCCCGAGACAATCAACTTGACACAATTAAGCTGAACCACCACAAGAGGTGAGCAAGCACAAGCTCTTCTCCCAAGGAGCGTAAAGACTGGCAGAGATGTTTGCGATGGAGAACTGCTATGGTTTCAATGTGTCTCCCAAAGCTCGTGCAGATCACCGTTCAGAGCTAAGCATTTTAAGAGCTGATTATGTCATGTACCTTCTGTCCTCATCAATGGAATTATGTTGTTATTAGGGAGAGTCGGTTAATTATGGAAAGAGAGGTCTCTATAAAAGACGCGTTCACGTGTCTCTCTCACTGTGTCCCACCAAGATACGACGTGGCCAGAAGGCCTTGATCTCAGAGTGCCAGCCTCGGAACCAGAAACCAAATATATTTCTGTTCTTTATAAACTACCCAGAAGCACAAAAGAAACTAAGAGAAGAACTTGAAAGAATATAATAGAAAAAACTGAGAAGAATATAATAGGAAAAAAAAAAAAGCTAAGAGCTAAAAATCCAAGTTTCTTTCAAAGCAATCTGGCAACATTAAGGCAGAGCGCATGCTAAATGCTTCCTCTGGCATTTAACAATATCTAATAACCAATATTTACTTAAAAGAGTAGTGATTTCCGGAACTGAAAAATGACTGTCCGGCATCCTGTGTAGAAGAATTGTTATTGCACTGTTGAATGAGAACTCTCTCTTCAAAATTTTGGACTTTTTCCAAAGCATTTCATGTAACATCTTCTGTTTCCATTTGCAGCCAAATTTCTGCTCTTCTATTTTCACCCCTGTAAGACTGGTTCCATAGACTGTACAACTTTGTGCTCAGCTTGCATAGCCTGAGGATCGATGCTCTAGTTAAAAATAACATCAGTTCAAATGCGTTATGACAATAACCAGCAGCAGCAATAAAGCATGAAAAGAAATGTCTAAAATATGGCGAGTATCTAACAGCTTTGTCTTGCTGTTTAGAAGATAGCTGTTTAAGAAGCCAGCAGCTGTCTCTAAGGAAAGCAGGAAGAGAATTCTTTCTCCTACATCCCAAGGAGGAAAACTAGTAAAGGTGCAAGGGTGGAAAAAATAAGCAGATGGTAAGGTGCTCCAAGGTCAGGCACCATGGTCCTTGGGTCATGGTGCACATAACAAGTCAATTGCAACTGGCAGGTGTTAATTATTTCCCTGGGCCACGCTCCCCTTAGAGAAAGAGCTTGTGTATTCATCATCCCTGAATCTGGCCTCCACTGTCACCCACACGCATCTCCCTGCATCTGGCCTCCACTGTCATCCACACGCATCGACTCTTAATTCCAAATCCTTCCTGGACATCACCACTTGGAAGTCTAACCGGACCAAAGCAAACCCCTGACTTTTCTGTCCAAAGCTGTTTTTACTCCTTTTCCCAATCTCCATGAGTGACATCCAATTGTCCCTGCTGGAAAACTGGAGATCATATTAGGTTCATCTTCCTGTGTGCGTGTGTCACCAAGACAAATTCGGCCTGGTTCTTGGATCCAGCCCTTCCTTCCTTCCCACCGCCACTGGCCTGCAATACTTGCTTGTCCAATCCTATTTACATTACATGGACTCCAACCCATGGAAACAGTTTCACAAAGCACTTGGCACACAGCAAACATTCAAATGTCAGCCATCATTATGAAAAATATTTTTGGAGTCAGTGTGGTGTAAGAATTAAGACTATTATTTGCAATCAACCGGCCTTTGTTAGAATCTTGGTTCCACTGCAGACCATCTGTGCAATTCTTAGGCAAATTACTAATCATCCCAAGCCACCGTTTTCCAAAGTGTAAAATATATATGAATAATAAGAGTCTTTGGCACTATATTGTGTTAAGAATTATACACTATGAGGCATATAAAAAGTTTAGCTCAGTGTCCGGCACATTAATACTCAATAAATGTTAGCTATTATTAAACTCTTGGACTGGATCTCTGATAAAGTTCCTTGCAGTTTTACTTTCTCTAGCCTGAATTCCTCACAATTTCAATAACTCTTTTTTCTAGGATGTTTTTCTGATCATGTGACTTATTTACTTGCCTCCAATTAGTTGGTGACTCCCTTCTCCATTTTAGAATAAAACCCTGAACCAGACAATACACAAAGCCCTTCTTTATAACACAGGCTGCCTCCCTTTCTAAGTCTCACACAGCTCTGTCTTCTGCTTGCACCTCATTCCTGTATTTATTCCCGAAAGAGTGCAGGCTTCTTCCTTCCTCCCGGCCCTTTGGTTTCTTCTCCGACCAGAAATGTCCCTCCAACATCAGTCTCTTTCTACAGCACACTTACACACCTGATCAATCACCACTATGCTTTCTTCCTGGGTCTACTGAAGAATAATATGTTCCTCGGAAGGACCATTCATGACCCAGTCCTCTGCCCCTTGTGGAGTTAAAAATAGTATCAGTTAAGTTTAAAAATAACATCAGTTAACTAATAACTCTAGCCTATTAATTATACTGAATCATAAAGACCTACAGAGGTGAAAGCCACCCAGGCATCAATGATAATAAGAATAGGAGCCCGGTGTAGGAACATACACCAGTAATCCCAGTACTCGCGTACCTGAGGGGAATCCTACTGTCCCGCAGGCTGTCTGGGCTCACATCAGCACAGGGTGGGCTTTAAGAAGCTCACTAGCAACCTGTCTGGATGTTCATTCCAACCGCGTGGCCAAGGTAACTTAAATGTGCAGGTCTCTCTTGGAGCATCACTCATGAACGCCATTCGGAGAGGGGAACGCGGCTGTGGCCCTTCCTCCATGTGTGCAGGAACGGCCGTCCAAATCGGAAGCTATGGCTGTCTCCTGCTTCTCTCTGGAACTAACCCCTCACTCCTAATGGAGTCTCCTTCCAGACCACATAAAGAAAAGAACTTCCACACTAAGCAGTAACACAGAACAAATTATACAGACTTGGGAAAAAGAGAGAGTCCTCTCATCCATTCAAAAAATGTATCCATATTTTTCAAAATCAACCAACACAGAGAAATATCCTGTGCTTGAAATAATACATTAGGCGCTTACGTTCTCATCTTAATTCAATAATACTTAGAATGGCTTCCATTTTCTGGCCAAACTGTTATAAATTGATGTTAATTTGAGAGCAGTTAATTATGAGCTCTATGAAGCTGTGGAATTAAATCATCTAGGTCTTACTTCTTGGCAAAGCTAAAATAAAGTCGATGACATTTATCATATAGCTGTCCTGGGAGGTTACAAAGAGGTAACAACCCTAAAATGCTTAGCATGGAACCTGGCACATAGTAAGTGCTCAATAAAAAATAGTAGTAGTAAGCTGCAACTATTCCATTGTAGAAGAACTAGAATTTGTGAGAAGAACACCCTACCACTGGTTCAGTAGTTCAAAGGCTTGTAAGCAAAAGCAAGAGGCCAGGGGAAAGAAGAACACAGTACTACCCTGGCCCTACTGTTTACTAGGCTGTGACCTGGAACCAGCTATTTAACTCTTCTGTGCCTCCCTTTTTTGAAATCTATGAAATGAAGATAGTAAGTAGGGACTTGAGAAGCTGAGACAAGATGAGCACTTGAGTGCACGAGCTTGAGACTATCCTGGCAACAGAGTGAGACCCTGTATCAAAAAAAGAAGAAGATGGAGGGGGAAAGGGAGGAGAAGAAGAGGAAGAGAAGGAGAATTAGGACAGGAAGGAGGAGGGAAAGGAGGATGAGGAGGAGGAGGGAGGGGAGAGGGAGAGAAGGAGAGGAAAAGGAAGAGGAGGAGAGCGAGAAGTGAAGAAGAAAATAAAAGTAACTGCTTCGTATGGTTGTCAAGAGGATTCAAATGATGTGCCTGGCACGTAAGAAGCTTACGTACATTTTATTGAACTTTGTTTCTCTGATTTTATTATATGACTGATTTTTCACTACAATTTCATTATTTCATTATTTATCGATATCTTTATAATCCGTTTTACACATTCACATTTAACTGTAAGAATACACTCTTAGAAATGGAACCACCACATCAAAAGGTTTGCCCAAAAAAAAAAAAAAAATCAAAGTACACTCATGTGAAGGCTTTGCCAGATGGCCGTCTAGAAAGTGGTCCCAGCAATGATGCACAGAAGGGCTCTGCCCCCCCCCCCATTGCTAGGCACTGGGTTTCCTGATACTTTAAAAAAAAAAAAGTCTTTGAACATTTGGAGGAAAAATAATGGCATCTTCCTTTGGATAATCATTTTTCACATTTATCACTCATCTGTAATTCTTCAGTTATTTTTCTTTTCAATGTGCTGCTCCCCTCATTTTTGGCCGAGCTGGGATCAGACCCGGGGCCTTGTACGTGGGGCAAGTCTCCCCCACTCAGCCACATTCCCAGGCCTGCCTACATTTCATTTAACCACCTGATCTCCATTTAGTTTACTTATTGGGCTCTTTATATACTGATTTAATTTCCTTAAACACATCATCAAAATGGTGGTAATTTTAAACACCTCTGCAAATTTTGCATTTTTCGGAGGCCAAATCCCACCACCTTTCTGGATTTGCCTTTTTGGGGTACCTTGGAAAGACTCTGTCCCCCCAAGACTAGGGACCAAAGCTAGTCTTTACTCTAGAACTCTTCCATGTGTGCCTATTCAAAGCCCTACTAGACAGAAAAGGAATAAAGTGTGGCCTTGGTCCTCACTTTTTTTTCTGTCTGGCTAGTTTTCTCAAAATCTCTTGTAAGAGGATCCAACTTTTCTCCCATCATCCCAAAGTCGGCCTTATGAAGCATCAGATCCGCGGGTAACCTCGGCTCTGGCTGAGGCAGGGAGGTTGCAGATCGACTGATCCAGGAAGAGCACAGCTCCCGCTCCCCTCCTCCCTCCTCCACTGGCCTCATTCTTTGCCTTCCATGGCAAAGCCCAGAAACCAAACCCAGGGCCGCTCTGTTCCCTGCGCTGCACATGGACAGGGCTGCAAACACAGCTGCTGTGAGCAAGTCACAGGAAGGCTCAGCAGAACTCTCCCTGCCTCCTCTGCCTCCTCCCCTTGTCCTTGCAGCAAGCAGGCTTCCACGTGAGTCTGTGCGTGTTCTGCTCTAGGGACCCAGCTTCCCCCAGGATGAAAACCACCAGCAGCAGCTTTCCTTAAACAAGGTCTCAAGCTCGCTCTAACAAAACTTCCTAGAAATCTCTGGCATGTGGGTGGCACTTATTCTTGGTTCCCAGCACGAAGGCAGATGTATTTTGTCCTTCTGTGTCCTGATTGTCACTGCAACGGGAATTTGGAGGTGGGTGGAACAAACACCTGTGTTCAAGTATCCTACTTGACAGAAAGCCAAACGGCTGCGTAACTGACACTCGAGCCTGTCACTTGCAAATTCCAAGAACAACCTGTGCCCAGGAACAGGCAGTAAACAACGCGCACACACTACCTTTGATTGCTGCTAAATACCCTCGGAGTTCTCGCTGCAGTCTGGTACCCTCCGCCTGCAAAACACACAAACACAGAGAACTTGTCTATATTTTGCACGTGAACAAGAAAGAAGCAATAGAGCCCAAAGTTATTACTGCCAGAGGTTCATTCTTTTTTATGAGTGCATATTAGTTATACAGAATAAAGAGTTTCATTATGGCATATTCATACATGCACGCAACACAATTTTGGTAGCTTCCCCTCTTTCTCTTTCTTATTCCCTTCCCCTTATTTCCCTTATCTTTCCTAATTGTCTCCAGAGGCAATTTATGATGAAAGAACATAAATATGCAGCAAAGACTAAACAAGGTAACAATGTCCATCGGCCTCAATATTTATGGAAATTTCATTTAGCTTAAAAGAAGGCAAATAAAATTTCCTAAGAGAATAAAATATAAATTAAATAGCTACCATTTCTCTTAATTTTGACACTTGGGGAATAACAGAACAGCCCTGATCACCTTTGTCCAATACGGCAGCCGTACAGGCACAGCACAAATGGCTGTTCCAAATTGAGATCACTGTGCTTTGCACTGTCAGGGTATTTTACAGGTAACAGATTTTACAGACTTAGTACAAAAAATAAAACATCTCACTAATACATTTTATGCTGATGAAATGATAATACTCACATGAGTTTTAAAGAGTATACTATGAAAATTATTTTCACCTGTTTCACACTCTTCAATGTGTCTCTTAGCACATTTTAAATGATATATGTAATCTGCATTGTATTTCCAAAAATAGAGAAATTGTTAAATCATAAATTTTGACAGATGAACACTTGCCTTGGTTGAGACTCGGATAACTTTAATTTAGAGTCAGCTGAGGAAATGGCAACAGGGGAGCAGATGAGGCAGGCACAAGAGTCCACACAGTGCGTCACCACACAAGCTAATGCCTGTGGACAACTGGAATCCAGTCCCAGAGGAACTCAGACATGCAGGGCCAAGGAAACATCCTACAGGTACCCTGAATGAGGAGACCCTTGTCTCTGAAGCCCAATATATGATTTTCCCAGATAGATCTAGATCTAAAGCAATCCAAAGTCTAAGCTGTCAATGGTACAATTAGGAGGGTTTGAATTCTCCCAGTCATATTTCTCAAACTATCTCAGTATGGAGCCTGGAAGTGCTAGGGCACATACAGCCGCATATAGACCTAAAATGTCTCTCTGGAACATCATTTTATTAAGGTAGAGGGGAGCAAGTGGAAGAGATACCATTATTTTACAACTACTGTGACCTTTAAACGTAATTGTGTCAACTTGGTTTTATAAAGCACATTTCTGGGTGTGCTTGGGTGGATCACATAGGCGTGACTTTGGGTACTATATGTGGTCCAGCTCCTTTGCTAAGAATTAATGGCTTCTTTGCCAAGGAATAACTTGTTCCTGGAGAACTCTGACCAAGGAATGGTTGCAGAAAAGCCGCTGATCATAAGGTCAACACAACCAGGAGGAATAGGCCTCTGGCATAAATAAGCTGTCCAGGAACAAAGAAGTAGTCTAGGAAGCTGAGGTTAAAGATAAACTGAATTAGTGATGTTAATCACACAGGCAGTTTTTTGAGCGTGTACCACACATACGTACTCCTCCCCTACTCCTACCCTATAAAATCAACTCTGTAAGAAATAAGCTTGTTCCAGCCCTGAGTTGGATCCCAGAGAACTTGTGTCTCTGTCTTCATCATGCACTCAATCTGGGTCCTTGTTCTCTTCTGTGACGTTGGTTCATAGCACTTAGTCCCTTCTAGCGCTGTTCCCTTCCTCTGCTTCCTAATTGAGAATCTCTGCTCCACTACTCCCTCCCACCATAATTCTGCCTTGAATCCAGGTTGCCATGGACTGAACCCCCTGATGCTGTAAGCCAAGTTAAATCTCTCCTTGCTTAAATTGTGGGTGTTGGGGACTATGCCATGGAAAAGCCTGAAAGCCAATGAGCTAAGACAAGATTCACTTCCCACCCAGAGGATACTTTGCCCTCAAATAGGCATGCAAAGGCCACCATGAAAATGTATGGCTCAGAGTTGCCAGGATTGTTCAGAGTACCTGGAAATAGCAAAGGGTAGCAGTAAAGGGCATACATTTCATACATATCCAAGGAACAAAGTATGTCAAATGAAGCCTACAATTAAGTCATTACCACTTCTTTCCAAAGAAGAAAGTAAATGAAATAATTCAGATTCCAGTGCATACACTGGTTTCATCTTGCCAAAAGGAAGTAACAATGGCTTTAAAGAAATGAAATGAGAGACTTTTTCTATGGCTAGAACCAAGTTCAAATTTCCAAAAATGGCTTAAATAGATGAGTTCAAGTGGTTAAACTGGAGGCTAACTTGAGTGACTGCCTTCTTTCCCAATTATTAAAATCTTAATTTCCCCCTGAGAATGAAGGTTTCATAAATCATTCAGTCATAACTATATTGAATTTCATCTAAAATCCTGCATAAATCAAAAAAGTAAAAATAAAATGCTCTGGAGAGAAATTCTTCACCTACAACATGCTGGGAGTAGTTTCTTCTGCACAAAACCTATTGTGCAATAAAAATCTTAATTCTGTGTGAGTCACAGGGGTCCAAAGTGAGCAATTCATTACTCGTGTAGGTACACCTCTGCACCAGACACTCATCTGGGACATATACCAGGATCTCTGCCATTAGTTAGCTGTGTGACCTAGAGAGAATCATCTATCTCTAAACCTTGGGTTTTTTTTTTTTTATCTGAAAAGAATAAACAGTATCACAGCCTCCTTTAGCACTAGCCTATATTACTCTGTAATATTCTACCCTATGTTTTTTTCTTTTCTTCACTTTCTTTATCCTTCCTTATTATTTTCCCTGTATTTCAGCTATATTTAACATGCCCAAGAAGCCCCACTTGCTGGAAAAGGCTCTTCTTTGGTTTCTTCTGTAACATCACCTCATTTTGGTGTTTGCTTTCTCTATCCTTTTCTAATGACCCTTCTGTTCCCTTTAATGTTTCCTCTGTACATTCACCAATCCCAACACTCAAAACCAGCTCTTTGATTTAAAGTAACAATTCTTATCACACTGCTCAGATTTCAGTGAATTTGAAGTTCACTCCAAATTCCTCTGAAAATTACCATTTCAATAATCCAGCCATGAATTATTCTGTGTGTGTGTGTGTGTGTGTGTGTGTGTGTGTGTGTGTGTGGAGAAAACATATCCAATGTTCTACACCCTTGAGACTACATTCCTGGGTTTTTCCTTCCATTTCTTTATGCCACTCTCAACAAGATGAGAATTTAAATTGTTATTCTCTCTCTTGATCCCAGCAAGGAGAGCCAGAGAGTCTATTATAATTAAGTCATCTGAATTGCCCAGCAATGTTCCTCGGACAAGATTCAAGAAGGGTCTTCTTTCTACAAAATCCCTGCCCTGTCATACACTGTAGCAGAATGACCTGGCTCCACTATTGGTCAGAAGGTCTTTATTTCTTTTCAATTGAATTATTTATCAGTGTCGGAAGCTGCCAATACTGAGGCTCAGCTGGTCCTCCAGGCTTCACTCTCCTCCCACACAGCCTGAGGGGGTTGGAGTGCTTTCCTGTCCTCATTAACGCAACTCGCCCACGCCTCACCGTAGGCTCTCACTCTCCCAGGATGGGGGAGAAGGATGAAGTTCTCCCTGTTGCCTGCTTCCCAGCTCTCCTGGAAGACAAGCTGGGTCATTTTAAATCTCATCACGGAGATATCAAAATTTAACAGCCAATCTGGGTGTGGTGACACACCCTTATAATCCCCAGCACTCTGGAGGCTGAGGCAGGAGGAGCCCAAGTTGGAGCTCAGCCTGCGCAATTTAACATGACCCTATTAAAAAAAAATCTGTGGATGCTGCTTAGTGTAAAGGTCCTGGGTTCAATCCCCAATACTACCAGAAAACAAACGAAACAACACCTTCCAAAGAATCACTGCCTCCGGTCAAAAATCCTTTTAGTCCCTTGTGGAGAGAAACTTTGAAGCTGTTCCTTTATTTCATTACTCTGGTGTGTATCTCTCATTGTATCTCCCCCTAAGGATTAGACTGACGTTAAAAATCAAATTAAATAGTGAAGCAATACAGTTGGCCGATTAGCAAAGAATGTTTCAGAGATCTTTGCTACTCGACACAGAGAAACCATATTGCAACCTGTGTTTTCGACTTGTTTGGCATCAGGTTGGTCCCCAGTAACACAGTTCCTTAATTATTCGCAGATATGTCAGAGGCACGGCGGGAGGTGGAGGAAGAGTTTCTCCAACAGCCTGGCTGTGTGCGGCTCACATCTGTAAGGATCTTCAGCCTCTTGCACAGCCCAGCACCAATTTAGCTCTCAGACGCTGAAAGGCTAAAGCTGAGCAGTGCCAAAAGAAAAGGTATAAATTCTACTGCATCAAAACCTGCTACATGTTGGTAAGAGCACAGAAGACTTGGGAGGCCGAGGCCAGAGGGTCACAAGTTTGAATCCAGTCTGAGCAACTGAGGGACTTTGTGAGACCCCATCTCAAAATGAAAGAATAAAGAAGGGCTGGGGAGATAGCTCAGTACAAAGGCTCAAGGTTCAATCTCCAGTGCTGAAAAAGAACATGCACATAGAAGAGGGATGGATGGACTTTCCCCAAACTGAGCCAAGTCCCTGATAAGAAGAGCCACACAGAATTCGATTGTCTGTAAGTGCTCAGCTTTAAAAGCAGGACTGCAGTAAGATGTGATGAATGACATTTGGAAATTACTGAATCGAGCTGTTTATTGCTTAAATACACTAAAGTGTATTCTGAAGTATTAAAATGCATTGATATTTAAATATTTATGCCTGTGACTTCCAGATCAATAAGGAGGAATAATTTTTTGTTGTTGTTTTGGGGGTTTTTTGTTTGGTTTTTCGGGGTGCTGGGAATCAAACTCAAGGCCTTGCACTTACTAGGCAACCGCTCTACCACTGAGCTAAATCACCAGCCAAGGAGGAGTATTTTAATAGCATACCTTTATCTCAGTTATTTCTGCCCAGAAGAAAGAAGCCACAATTGAGCTGGTAATTTGATTAGATTGTGGATAAAGTTCATAGAAAGAAGTAACGCTTTCTCATGAACCAAACAACGACAGCAGCAAGCACGCTATAGTCAAGGGCACTATTCTCACATACGACCATGTGATGCACAGAACATGTCTGAGCAGGGCTGTGCATCCCCGTGGCCTGACTGTTTTACAAACTCAAACCCAGGAATTATTATCAGTGAGATAATGCAGGTCTGGCAAATACCTAAAGGCAACAGGCATTTAATACCTGTCAAACAGCCAGCCTTGGTTATACACACCTAAAATCCCAGAGTCCTGGGAGGCTGAGGCAGCAGGATCACAAATTTAAACCCAGCCTAATGTAACAACTTAGTGAGACCTTGTCTCAAAATTTTTAAAATTTAAAAAGAGCTGGGGATGTGGCTCACTGCAAAGGCCCAGGTTCAATCCCCAGTACTGCAACTTCAAAAATAACCAAATAAATCCGTTCAACAAGCAGGATCTTATTGAATTAGCCAATTAAAATACGATAAATGCAATCGCTGGCTTATTGTTACAGTTAACTTGTTATAAAACGGGAAAAGAAGAATAGGAGAAAAATATCAGAGACATAAAAAACTTTCCCATGACGTCCCCTCTGTGATTCAGAAACTAACTGAAGGATGGCATTTAGAAAAGGCTCAGGTGGGGAGCAGCAGGAGTCCTAACAGAGGCAGGAAACCGGGACCTGAGAAGACAGGATGTCCCTAAGCGGTGATCTCACCGAGGTGAGTTCTGTCCTCGATTCTGTGAACTTGAAGACACGGCCACCATCATGTTATTATTTTTCACCTTTGCTGACATTTTTCTCTTGAAAATGGCTGAAGTGACACATCAAAATTAACACCGGCGAGTCTCACTTTCTTAGATTTCAGACGAGCTAAGTGAATCATGAAAGGGATGTTAATAAATTTTGGAAGCTATCATTTTTGAAGCTTCGAAGAAATTAGATTAGCAAGGAGCTGAAGTGTAATGAGACCATGATCAGCACTTGGACTACAGATGGCTGATAAGACTCACTATCTGAACCCACATGTGATCAGAGATGTTAGGCTACCGAGCACTACCGGGGTTCTTGGTGTGCTGGGAAATGGGGCGCCCCCGTGGCGAGTTCCACTACTGTTCAACTGGAAAAAGAGGGTGTCGAAAGGTAAAAGCCAAGTCTCCGAAACTCCCCTTTCTATGTCCTTGCTTTGAGCGCTCTGTAGTAACAAGAGCTGTCATTAACAACTCAGCAACGATTTCATAAAACAACTTCTCTGAGTTTTGGATAGCTTTGTGGTAGATATTAATGCAGTTAATAAAAGGTAAAGAAATAGAAATAGATGTTTGGGGGGAAAAAAAAAGAAGTAGATGTTTGAAATCTCAATACTGAGCTTATGGAGGCAGGGGAAAATTGGGGGAAAAGGAGATAAATACCAAAGAGAACATCTTAATTTCCATGACTGTATCAAGATCTGTGGCCCGATCTCAGCTCTCCCTGTCATCAACTCCAAGAGCACCTAAGATCTGACCCAATCAAACATACTTGCTACCTTTCAACAAAACAAAATTAGAAGGCTATCGAATAATCGAACAGTTTCTCCCTTGTGTTTGTTTTGCAGAAATGGAGACTGAACCAGGCCTTCGCACTAAGCTACATCCCCATTTCTCTTTATTTTCCATTTTGAGACAGGATCTCCCTAAATCCCTAAGTAGCCCAGGCTGGGCTGGAACTTGAGCTCCCACTGCCTCAGCCTCCCAGAGTGTTGGGATTACAGGGATGCACCACCATACCTGGTTCTCCATTCATTTGCCTTATGTCAACAAATTTGAGTTAATACCCATTTGCACTCTGACCTTTTGGAAAAGCTAACCCACCATGTGTGTGACAGTACAGAACTGCCTATTTAGGACCACGAAAGTCTCACAGCATGCAGACTGTCCCCAGCTGGAAGATATGCTGTGCGTTCTTAGGTGACCGAGTTCATGGCTCTTTCAAAGCCTCTTCTTTCTTCCTGTGTTTGTGTGTGCATGCACACACATTAGCATACGTGTTTGTGAAGAGACTTACAAGGTACACTGGGGTACTATTTAAATTTCTTTTCACCTTCGCTGTAATACCTAGACCACAGTCTTGAATTTATTAGGGAAGTCATGACCAACCCCAAAATCAAAGGAAATCCAACTGGAACCCCACCCCAAAAACCCCTCTTCCTGTGGTTCTTTCCTCAGTGTCCCTTTCTGTGAGTGTGGATGGCAGCTCTAGCTACAGCATTCTTGCATGACAAACTGGGCAGAGCAGAAAAGCGCTCAAAGCTACCCGCCATGCCAAGGGTGGGAGATTTGTTTATGAAGGTAGCACAGTGCCTGTCAGGCTCTAGTCACAATACAACATCTGAAATGACTCTGAAGGTGCCAATTACAATGTCTCTATCGCTTTGCTAGGGCTTCCATGACCAAGTGCCACCAGACTGGGGGCTTCAACAAGGGATGCTGATTTTCTTACAGTTCTGGAGGTGGGAAGCCCAGGACCTAAGTGCTACCAGGTTTGATCTTCCCAGCAGCCTCTGTCCTGGGCTCACAGATGGCCACCTTCTCCCTGTGGCCTCATGTGGCTTTTTGTCTCTCTCTCTCTTCTTGTCCACACTAAGGCCCTCACGTTAAGTTAACACCCTCTTTAAAAAAAAACCTTGTCTCCAAGTACAGCCACACACCGAAGTTAGGATTTCAACACATGAATTTCGGGAGACACAAGTCGGCTCATGGTTGAACAATGTCCTTGGTGGAAGCTTTTAATTTAACATGGCAATAGAATCCCAAGGCCTAGCACTCACTGAGTGGCCACTGTGAGGTCAGCAACCATCCCCAGTGTCACAGCTCTGTTAAGTGTCTCACAATACTTGCTGGTGCTGGTACCTATTTACAAACGAGAAACAGAGGTCCTGGGGCTGAGAACATGCTCCAGGTCACGAACCTGCCACTGTTGGATCCAGGCAGTCTGCATTACTTAAACGCTACGTATGTCTCAAGAGCCCACGTGTGTGGCCACTTCTCTGGACATTTCTGTGTCCCAGGTTGTAAAAACACAGCTGTAAATGATGACAGACAAGGCTGTCCAAGAAGAACCAACTGCTGATCGATGAGAATTATTTAACCATAGGCACCATTCTTGGATAGAGCCCTTATCTATAAATAAAAGATACCAAAATGTTCAGTTGTTTTTGTCAAAAGCTCACGATCCTACAGAGTATATTCCATGTGACTATGTCCGTGGGCACTAGGATCATACTGCCTGGCTTTAAAATATAAGTTCTGCCACCATTAACTGTGCAGCATTGGGGAGATAGCCTCTCTAGTCCTCATCTGTAAAATGGGGACAATCAAAAGACCCACATCCTCCAGCCATTATGAAGGCTGAGGCCAACATCGCACATAGAGGGTCAGCAGGTTAGCCGGCACCTGTCCGGCTCTGGGAACAAGCGAGATGTCACTATCACTATTCTACCTGTTACTCTTTAAAGTGATAATCTGTGCCAAATGTAGGTGCTTCACAAACATCTGATGGAGCTAAGTTCGGCCACATGTCATAATGTGAAATAATGTCTTCCGGAAGAATATACAAACTTCTCCAAAACAAGCTCCTTGGGAATACTTCTTCATTTTTCATTTGTACTTCTAAGCACCAAACACATACTCGAATTTTCTAGTACGTTTTTATTGCTTTATATATTGCAGTATTAGAGGGTCCCAGAACAGTTTATCCATTTAACAATGGATATGAGAAAAATCAAGCCAGTATGATAAATTGATGTCTGGGGAAATGAGAATTCTAGCATAAATACCAAGAGCCAAAAGAATAATCAAGCTCATCCCAAAATGAAAGTTTTTATGACTTACACTCAGTTTTCTCATAGGTAAAGTACAATGGTAATTACGCACCACCAAGAGAATCAAAAATGCAGTTAGCAAACATTTCATAAACGCCAAAGCCAGACTTGAGGAAAGTCTTTAATAAATATACTTTATTGCTGCTTTTGTCAAAGGCAATCAGGTGAGGCCTGCAAGTCTGAGAAATTATAAAACTCTTTGGAAGATCCTTCTAAATAATCAGGCATGGAAACATATTCAAACAGCTATGCGATTTAGGAAACCATCATCTTTACTGTATCGATGTAATCTCAGGCCTACATTCCAGTTGTTTGCCTTAGAGAATGACTCTCTAGAGACACAAGTAAATGATCTGATTCAAAAGTCTGGAGTAGGACCCAGAAATCTGTTTTGTTTATTGGTTGCAGTACTGGGGACTGAACCCAGGGCATTACACTGAGCTGCACTCCCAAAGCTTTTTTTTGTTTGTTTTTTGAGGTAAGATCTCACTAAGTTTCCCAGGCTTGCAATGACTTGTGATCCTCCTGTCTCAGCCTCTCAGCGTGCTGGATTTACCTCGCTTCCGCCACCACACCCAGCTAGGAATCTGTATTTTTAACTGCCAAATGAGCCGGCCTATTTCATACAAAGGTGAAGTTGCTGTCCATGGTGGGGAATGGGAGAAAGAAAACAAAACCTCTCCTACAGATTTTTTTGCTTTGTCCATCACTTAGTGAACACTTACTACGTTGATGCATATTCCAGTATGAAGCTCTACTATGATATTGCTAAAAAAAAAAACAGTTAAACATATGTCTGGCTCAGCCATCTAAGACATTTCTGATAACACACCTCTTCTGTTTAAATTATTATTCCGACGGCAAAGTCAACCACGGGGCTTACAGCATGATTTACGAGAGAGAATCACAGTCGATGGAAAGCAATAAAACCTATGCAGATCTGAAAACCAACTGCAGTTCATTTATGCAGATGTTCACAACCATTTCAGAGCACCTCTCTAGGCCTAATTATCTGTAACCATTACTGGGATGGTACAGTCCATCTGGGACTCATTTAGAGAGCAGCTTCAAAACTAGATAATGGGCTCAGCTCATGCAGGCAAGTGAGGATGCATGGACTCCATCACTAAATGAATGCTGAAGGCTGGGGATTTAGCTCAGTGATTAGAGTGCTTGCCTTGTAAGCACAAGGGCCTGAGTTCGATCCCCGGCACCACAAAACAAAAAACAAAAAACAAAAAAAAAAAAAACCACACACAATGAATGCTGAAGAACGAGAAACTAAACCTCCCCCAGGTGGCATGGTTAATTAATATTGTAAGATAAGGAAACAGTCAAAAAGTTAAGTAACAGAATAGGACAGATCAAAGGAAAGCTTCAGAGAAATAACAAGAGCCCCTTCTAGGAGTGGTTACATCGACTAGGAACCAGCTCAATAGGTAATGGCACAATGATGATTTAAACATTTGTAGTCTGGCTGAGTCAAATTTTAGTTTGGTGGCAAGCTTTTGATTTATATGGGCCAGAACTGAAGATATTCTTATTAATGGAACAGAACAAATAAGAGGAAAGAGGTTAACGGATAGTCAGGTCTCTAACCAACAAGGATTTGATTTTGTTCTCCCGGCCAGCACCACGGACAGCGGCCTTGCCTTTTATACGACGTAGGCTGTCTCTCCTGCTAATGAGCAAAGAGATTTAATGGATGTGCGGAAAATGAAATAGTAAGCTGACACAGAAATGCACAAAAGGTTTAAGAATAAGGGCCAATATATTCCTTGGATGCCTACTAGTACTCACTGTCTGCCCAACCCCACCAGAAGTCACTTGTACTGTCAATCCTGGTGGGTTATACTTACCACAGTCAGGACTCTCAACCAAGATCACATAAACACAAACACATCTTTTCCAGAAAGATAATATTACAAAGAAAACCTTAACACCTCAGTAGGCAAATTCTTTATTTTTCATCATATAGTGACTATAATACATATAAATCAGTTAAACTAAGAACCGCCCAGCCAATCACATAACATTTCATAACTATTTAGCGTATGAGATGAGCAGCAGTATCGGGCGAGGTTCTTGGCAGTAACATCTAGTAGACACTCGGTGAGCCTGGACCATGTAGTTGGAAATGGGACTCTGTGAAGGTACAGAAATCTTTTTATCTAAGAATACCTATTAAAGTAAGAGTACACTTGTACACTAAAGTCAACAAACTAGGATACCAAGTGATGGATGTCAAAATGGAAATATAGTAACATCTTGTAAAGATTCTGTTTCCTTCTCCTATCACTGTAATTCCTTCAAAAGAACGAAGGCTTTGCTGTGCCAGAACACAAGTTTGATGCAGACAGGAATTGTGTCTGCACTATGCCCTGTGTGGGTCCTCAGTAACTGTGTGCTGAGTCACTTAACAACGCTCCTGATAGCCACGTATCCACACAAAGCTCTTCTCCCCTTTCACCTGTTACCTTCCATGAAATGCCCTGCTCCTAGCTCAGGCCAGTCCCTCTAGTTATGTCCTACACCCCCACCTCCTGCCTATCAAGGAAAAAGAACTTCTGTTTTCTCTTTTCCCAGAGCATCATATTTTCCTTCTGGACTAAATGGGTCCCCTTAGTATATATATTTGCCATCTTTAAAAAACGTTTTCTTGACTTCGCTTCCTCTCCCAGTTATAGCCTTATTTCTTTGCTCCCCTTTGAAGCCAAACTTGAAGTGTGCTTTCTTCACGCCTCCCACTATCATTTGCCTTGCTCTGTTTATTCCTTACTTGTTTCCCATAGGCCTTCTCAGCATTTTCCAGAAGATAGTATAATCTATTCACTTCCTGCATTCTGTTTATAGTCTTTGGAGGTAAAATCTGCAACTTCGGTGACCTGGTCTGTCTGGTTCACCGTGGATTCCCCGATGGTCTAGAGTTGTTCTTGGCATACAGAAGATAATCCATAACTGTAAGATCTACGATGTGTAAGCGGTTCCAAACTTTCATTCTAAACAGACCTCCCCATGGTAACACCTACCAGATACCTAAAAACTACTTTAAAGGCTGGTATTAGAATAAAATAGCACTGTAAGATATTTGCACACTGAGTTGATTTTTGATATAACAGAATCATCACAGATACTAGAATTAAGATTACTTCTAGGTAAAATTTACTTCTAGACACAGAGACATGTACTAACTCTCTTACTGTGTGATTACTGAGTTTAAATGTTAATAGGAACCGGGTATAAATTCAGGCAACAAATCCCACAATTCTCTGAGAAGCAATTTGCTGATATCAATGAAATGTAGTAATGCTTTGTAAGAGAAGTATTTTCGTTTCAGAAAAAAAGAGTGAACTTTTTCCAAAACACAATATAGTACACTAAAAAAGTTTAAAAACGAGTATGATGAATGTGATCATTATATATACAGTGTACCAATACATGTTCTTGGTTAAAAATTAAAAAATTAAAAAATAAATAAATAAAACTACAAAGCAGGGAGCATAAATGGGATTCGAGGACAAGATAAACATTTGTAAAAGTATGTAAATTTATAAAAGTATGTAAGGTTCTATGAAGGGTGAAAATACGGTACAGGTCAACAGATATTTATGGCACACCCTCACTAACAGGGCAGCTTCACGCCCAGGTTAGAATTGAACCCAGGCCATGTCAGACCCCCAGTCAATATTTTGCTGCCAAGAATTAGGGTTAAAGTAGTAGAATAAATGATGATAAAGAGAAGCTTTGATACTGAATGAATAAGGAGGCAGGTAATGTGCAAAGCAAAGTGTGAATATGGAAAATATGTATGAGAAAGCAGTATACATATAGTATGACCAAAATACAGTGAATGTTTAAATTTTTAAAAATCCATAACAGTAAGACACATTGCCATGAATCCCCTTCAAAATACCCACCCCCTGCTTTGAACACACTTGTCTCATCGTTCTTGCCATTTACTGAAGCATTTCTGGAAGTTCTCTTTCAGAACACTCTCTTTCAGAGAGCAGAGTGTTCTGTGTCAATATATGTGTGGAATCAGATGTATTTTTTTTAATGGCAAAAGTTTTTTGGTTTTTTTTTGGTGCTGGGGATTGAACTCAGGGCTTTGTGCTTGCAAGGCAAACACTCCAACCACTGAGCTCAATCCCCAGCCCGGCAAAAGTTATTAGTAGAGAGATTTCTGGTAAAGTACAGATCTCCATGGATCACCTCTTACCTTATCATACTTGATTAAAGGAAAGAAAATGTTATCACCCACCCCAGCTCAATGCTGCTTTCTTGTACCACAGACCATCATTCTCTGTTAGAGATGTCACAAGAGGCCGTGACTTCTGGTGGCAGCTTCCCTTACACAGTCTTTAGTGACACGTCACCAGGATTCTGTCCCCCTGGCTTACCATATTCACTTAAGATCTTTGTTTGTTTTCATCCAGAATTAAAATACTTTCCTTTCTTGTTATTTAACAGCCTCACCCATTATATAAAGGACCTAAAGATTAGCCCTACTCTTTCCCCTAAAAGAAGTCTCCCAAGAAGCTACAAATACATCAACATAGAGACAACAAACCACTTCAACTCGCAGATATTTTGACCACTGCAATATTAAAAATCCCTGATATATCCATATTAACACAACTTAAATATTTTTTCACTCTTTCCAACCCTGAAAAATTTATTTTTTCCTCAAGTACATGACCTGAAATAATGTCTATTTTAGATCAAAGTACAACAGAAGGAATATGTTCTACAAATAACAAACCTGTGATTTGTTCCAGAGCTGTTCTGGCAAGAGCAAGCCCTCCTCCCACGGTTGAGGATGCTGCTGTGATTTCATTTAGTGGACACAATGGGACAGGAATAATTACAGGTGATTCTAGCACCTGTGAAATTTACTACTGCACTTCTAAGAATTTCTTGACAAAGTGAGGGACACTGGTGACCAATGAGCTGCTTAAAATCTCAAGGTTCACTACATGAGGCAAAGACCAAGGAGATCTCAAACAGGGATCTTGTACTTCTAAAGCCCAAGAACATTTCACCCTTTAAGGGTAAGTGCAAATACACCATACATTTATAATCAATAATGTCTTAGTCACTTTTCAGTCCCTGGGACACAATACCCAACATCTACAATTTAAAGGAGGAGAGCTTTAACGTTGCTCACGGTTCAGGGGAGTCAGTCTACAGAAACATAGTGTAAGGACCTGGTGGAGGAAAGCTGCTCATCCCACGGCAACCAGGAAGCAGAGAGCAAGAGGAGCTAGGGACAAGAATCCACCCTTTCATCTTTATGGCAGAGCAGTACTCCAGTGTATATAAATACCACATTTTCTTTACCCATTCATCTGTTGATGGCCATATGGGCTGTTTCCAAGATTTATCTATTATAAATAAGGCTGCTATAAACATGGGTATGCATGTTTCTCTTGTGTGAGAAACCCAAAGTATAAATCAGGAGCAAAATAGAGGGTCAATATTAAAAAGCAGAAAGAACTTCTTTCAAATGGAAAGGGGAACAGGAGATGGAGAGAGGAGGGGGAAAGGAAGGGAAAGGGGATTTAAAGAAAAAAAAAATAACTGAAGGAAAAATAATGGAAATAGAGCTTTTCCAAACTGGGAGAGGAAGAAAGGTTGGAGGGTGGGGAGGGGAAGTGGAAAAAAAGAATTACGATGTCATACGTACATGTACAAATTCCCCATAATAAATGTGAGCATTATGTGATGCAAACATGAACTAATAAAAAATAAATAATAATAATAAAAATAATACACCCTTCCAGGTTATGCCCCCAATGACCAACCTCCAGGCCCCACCTCCTAACAGCAAGTCAGACAGGAAGTGATCAATGCATGAGCCCATTGATGAGTGCAGCACCCCATGATCCAATCACTTTCCAAATACATGAGACTTTGGGGGGACATTTTTTACCTAAGCCATAACACCTACTAACATCTACAGAGCAGACTGCCCATTGAGTTAACAGGCTGTATTCACTGCTACCTTTCTTCTAGGACACAAATGATACTTATCACTCAATACGCTCATGCATGTGATATTTCTTATGTGTTTAGTACAATGCAGCCCAGGGGTCCATTGTGTCCCATAAACATCCATTTTGGTTTTACAATCCTCATAAAATTGAGTCAGATGACATTTGATAACCAGAATATTTCCAATACTGCACAGTCAGAGTTAGTGGAAGCGAGGGAAAAACTGTCCAAAGACACAGTGCCAGAAGGAGGGCAGAGAGAACCCAGCAGGTGAGTGCCAGGCCAGGGGGACTCCCAGCTGGAGAGCTGGGTGGGTGGAGATTCTTGGCCAGCTGTCCCGGGAGGAGGGAGGAAGAAGGTGTAATGGATATGAGTCAGCCCACAACTAGAAAGCAGAGGACAACCTGCGCTGGGGTGACACAGGAGACAGGGAGGTGGATGGCCTGGTCAGAAGGTTGCTTCCATAACAGGGTCTGCACAAATAAATACATGTACTGAGAATACTAGAAACCAAATTCCTCACTGCCAAAGAAGGAGGTAAACATACACAAAGGGGGAGGCTCAAATACAGCAGGAGCTACTAAATTGTAACTGGAGACCCTCATGGTTTCACATAGCTGTGCTCATTCCTATTTTCTGAGGGGAAAAAAAAAAAATATCAAGTTGGTGTTAATTCTTTAAGTATCACAATTTTCCACTGAAACACTCTGAGTCCAAAGATTTCTTCTTCAGATTTTAAGTTGCAGATTCACTTTCTTTAATGGTTACAGGACCATTCAGATTGTCGGTTTCATCTTGTTTAAGGTTTGATGGTTTGTGGTTGTGGTGAAACTGGTCCATTGTGGCTGCCAAAGTTTTCAGTACAAACTTGAACACTGTATTCTCCTATTGTCCTTTAAATGGTTACAGGGTCTCTCATGATGTCCTTTGCTTTGCTTCTGACCTTGGTGATTTGTATCTTTTGCTGTTGTCAGGCTTGCTCAGAGGTTTATCAATCTATTGATTTTCTTCAAAGAATCAGCTTTTTGGTTTATTTATTTCCTCTATTGTTTTCCTATTTTCAGTTTCATTGATTTTGGCCTTTACGTTTTTTTATTGGCTTTGGTTTGCTTGCTCTGAGTTTATTCTGTACTTTTTGTTTTTCTAGTTTCCTGGAGTAGGAGCAGGTTATGGATTTGAGATTTTTCCTTGTTTCTAGTGTGTGCATTTCATGATCTCAATTTCTCTAGCTGCTTATGGAAAAGTCACTTTCATTTCCCCGGTCTTGTACTGTATTTGCACCATGTACCTGATTCTCCTGATAAATTTTCTTTGTTTCTTCTCCAGAACTCCGTATCTAGAGTTCTAGTGTTTTCTGGACTTCTATTAAACCAAATGATTGACAAAGGACCTCATTCAACTCATCCTTATTCAGGGGGAGCAGGGGTATTTGCATTTTAACAAAGCCTCCAGCTTCCTCTTGAAAACCAACTGCAGGAGGAAGAAACTTGTCACTGGCCCCAGAATCACTCCTGTCAAAGGTCAGATCCTCTTAGCTGATTTGAAGTACGCAGATTACAGATAATCCAGACATGACCAGCAAATCCTTATTCACATTTTGTCTTAACCATACTAAAAACAGATGCCAAACATGGAACTGGAATTTCAAGGACTAGGCAGAGCAAGCACTGGGAAGGAACTGGATGAGCAGATACCACACTCTGGTCCTAGATGGGCTGTCCCCAGATCAACATCATGGGCATCACTTGAGAACGCATCGTAAATGCAGATTCTCAGACCTCACCCCAGATCTGCTGAGTCCAGAACTCCAGAGTAGGGCCCAGGACTGGGTGCTGTGCCAAGGCCTCCCGGAGATTTGGAGGCAGCTCAAGCCTGACAAGTGCTGTTCTGGTGGGCAGAGAACTCCACACCCGAGGTTCTCACTCGAATTCAGAAGGTCTAATGAGCCAGGAGAAGGCTCTGCAGACTAAGGTTCTCCATGCTGTCCTTTAGAACTGGACCATTATTCAAAATAGCCCTGATGGGCTCATAATTCGTCAAGGCAGACGCTGTCTCAGAAAAGGCCACTATTCATCTTCAATGAAAGGCAGGTGCGCTAACATATTCATACCATGGTTTATCTGTGGTTTTAAAAAATGGCTCAAAAGTACCAGCTAGATTCATCCCTTCAAGCAACGTGCAAACATTTTTGGAACATACGCACAATACCATAAATAAAAAATTCAACTACATGTTAATACTTCTACGACAGTATACTTTCTTTTCACGCTTTTTAAACATTTCTCTTCTGAACTATTTCTTTTTAATCATTATATACATATCCTAGGGTCTTTAAAATGTCGTAAAACTCCTTCCAAAAACAAACATCTCTTCCTTTCCAGAAATGAAAACATACTCTAGGAATGCATTCAAAATTACAATTTCTGGGCTGGGGATTTAGCTCACTGGTTAGAGTACTTGCCTTGCAAGCACAAGGCCTTGAGTTCGATCCCCAAGAAATTATAATTTCTGCCACTACTTCAGCTTCAAGTTGAGCAAGTATGTGCTAGGCTTCAGTGCAAAGCACTAGGCCCCATGGGGATAAAAGATGAAAGCAGCCATCCAGCATCCCTGGCCCAGGAGAGCTGGCTCAGCTTTCAAACACCCAAGGGAGTAGCCTAGTAACTGGAGTCACTGATTCTGCATACTTACAGCTGGACCAGATGGCAAGTTCCCAGGATTTCTTTTCTTCTTATTTTGTACACAGCGAGCATCCCTAGTCCAAAACCTGAAATGCTCTGAAATCCAAAAATTGTTCTGTCATATTAATCAAAAAATGTTAGATTTAGGAGAATTTAGGATTTCAGATGTTTAGATTAGAGAGGCCCAAATAGTAATAACCTATGTAAATCTCCCCAAATCCAAAAGTCTCCAAAAGCTGAAACATTTCCGGTCCCAGGCAGTTTGGATAAGGGATATGCAACCTGTATGGCCCCAGATCAGGGCACTGCTCAGCAGTGGGCGGACAGAGAAACAGAAGAATAACACGGTGAAGGTTGCAAAGATGAAACAGAAAACTACAGACATGAGAATCAAGACTATCTTTTCCTGTTTTTGAAATACTGCTCTTCAATCCAGCCAGCACTCGGGTGCTCACATCTGCACTTCCTAAAATTGTGATTCAGTAGTTGGTTATCCAGAACTAACCAGCCCACGAGCTCCTGGTATTTTGTTGTTGTAATTAGCACACTTGCCAAAGGTGTGGCATCTTTTGGGTAAGTTTATTAGCAGGAAGGCAAGAGAGAAGCCCAGGACCTTCCCTCCACTGTGCGACCTTTGGTCTGCTCATTAACGGGCCCATCAGCTGGAAACCAGCTGAATTGAAAGTAGCTGGTGTTCACACCAATCCAATTTGGTTCTCATTAGCAGCTCTGAGTTGAAAGGAAAAACAGAAAGGGGAAATTGTCTGGAGAAGAGTTAACATCTGTTTGTTTTTCCAGCTGGATTTCTATAATCCTTGCTCTTCTTAGCGTTCATCATGGAAAATTCTGAGCTCTCTGTGGAAGAGTTCACGCTGCCACCTTCTGCTGTACCTCACTTTCCTCTCTCCTTGTCCTAGTTAAGCAGTCTGTGAAATCTGAGCCACAGAACCACCACTCTGCAAGCCCAATGGACAATCAGCAGAGTGCACACAGACCCTTCGCGCATAGTCAGTCTCACACAAAACATCTTTTGGGAAAAAAGGTCGGGGATCGAATGAAAATTTGGGTTCTGAATAAATAAGAGCTAAGCTGTAAACCAGAGTTTAAACACAGATCCTTCTGCCACCTTTCTTTCCCATACCAACAAGCAGTAACCACAAGGACCTTGAAGACTTTGTAAAAGAGAACTTAACAGCAAGGTCATCAAGCACCAAAATGTCTGACTACTTTCTAAAACATTCTAGAATGCCCGACTTTTAACTAGGCACTATTTGAGTATGTTCAGAAAATATAACGTACTGATTCAAATATGGTTCAGTTGATACTTTGTGTCATGATTACTAATTGTGTTATGTCAAATTGACTTGTGCAAGAACCACCTACCAGATTAGTGAAGTTCTGGGTGTGTCTGCGGATAACTAAATATAAGCCACAAATTTGCTGCTTTAGTCAATGCTAACTACTGCATGTGTAATACAGATTCCTGGATTAGATAATGTCTTGAAAGTAGGATACTTTTAGATAATATCTTCCGCTGTTAGGGTAATGATTCAACACGATGTTAATACTAAGAATAAAATTTGTAGCAGTAACCAAAATCTTGGTAGATCTTTTATTCCTAGCTTGACTTTTCTTTATAAATACCACCTCTTTTTTAGCATATTCCACAGATATGAATTGATTAAGAATGAATATTGAGAGTAAAAGGATTTTTCTCTTTGTATTGATAACTTAGCCTTCAGCTATGCTTCTCAATATTTACTATGTTTCTATGAAAAGTTAATATAGCCTCTATTTACCTTTCTCTCATCCACCCTTACCCTTCCCTTGCTCTAATACACAGATAAGAGAACCCTCCCTCTTCACTATGACGACTATAAACTTACTCTTTCTGATTACAAGAAATACTGAAATGAGGCTATAGAAATTCAAGATGTTTTGATGCAAAAATATTTTCAAAGAGAATCAAAGAGGGTGTTGAGACTCCTTGAGAAGTAACATTTCCTACATTTCCAGCTGCTTTGCTTCATTCTCATAAATTAAAATCATCTGTTTAAATTTCCCCAAATTTGAAAGTTTTCCTCAGACTTTAGTATCTGCTAATATTCTTGGGAGAACAAAGGTGTAAGCTTTCAAGAGTGATTCTACACCATCTGCCCCCGTAACTTTCTTTTTCTTTTTCTTTTTCTTTTTTTGGTGCTGGGGATCAAATTCAGGGCCTTGCGCTTGCTTGGCAAGCATTCTAACCACTGAGCAAAATCCCCAGCCCCTCCCATAACATTTTCAAAAATGCAAAAGTTGTGGGACTAGATGACAGAGAAGCATCATAAGGCCACCCTATGCTGCCCTCTTAGTGGGACAGATCATGTAACTAAGGTAACCGATGATTTTACCTTACTTTTCTCTAGTACTTCAGACAAAAAAACAATTCCTACCAGAGTCAGTAAAGAGCATCCAAAAATAATAAAATTCACTGGAATGAGAAATGTGAAGTGCTTCTTTGGCATGAAGGCATTGCTGGACTGGAAGCTTCCCCAGTCAACCTTTTGGGGTGCGAACAACATCAAAATGTCTTGAAAGTCACAGAGAAAAAAGAAATCCAAGGGCAAAGAACTAATTGGCTCCATAGGGATACACTAGACACGAAGACTGGGTTTCAAAGTGTAGAGTGTAAATCCTCAAGCAAGGAAAACTGTAAACATGAGTCACTTCTTCAGTGTAAACCCAATCTCTTCAAGCAGACGTCTGAGATTGAACTGTGAAGTAAACAGGGCACTGACTGACAGGTGTGCCTGGGGCAAGGTCCTGCCATCTAAGTGCAAGAGAAGTGTGAGAACTCATCAGATGCAGCCAGATGTTGATGGGGAGCCTTTGCTCTCCTGGGGCAGACAGGGGGACGACTTGTTCTGTGGGCCTAGATCTAATATATCTCTAGGAATTCTCTCTTCTACCTTCAGTAGCCCAAAGTTCTCTGTAAGATTCAGTAATCTGGACATGATCAATTTCTCTCCTTAAGGTTTTGTTTTCTGGGTTGCCCCGTCTTTTATCATTTGTGGACAGAACACAGGCACATCATTCATGGTAAGTTGAGCATCTACAATTATGCACAAAAACGATGGTGAGTGTTTAAATTTAAAAAATAATTATTGCAGTAAAAGACACACTGCATTAATTCCTCTTACTTTGAACATACTTGTCTCACGGTTCTTGCCATTTTCTGAAGCAGGTCTGATGTCCATTTTCTTGAATGTCTTTAGTTACACTGTCTTGGCTGTCTTGATGTCCTGAATTGATTCAAAATATTTACTTTTCGTAGTCATTTTGACTTTGAAGTCCCGCAGTGTCAGACCCAGTGAACAAGGCGGGTGAGGACACACCATTATGTTTTAGGAACCTGTCTTTCTCCCTTGCATGGCACCAGCAGCAACATTCACCATAGTTCTCATCACCCTCAAAAAGATCCTCACAAAAGGACTTCCAGAATCACTTTAGAAAGCAGCAAGAACCATGCGATAAGTGTGTTCAAAGTAAGGAGAAGTATTTTGAGGGGGATTTATGGCAACCTGTCTTTTACTATAATAAAAATTTTCATTTAAACATTCACTGTACATCTCCATCACATCCTGTGTATCTGCACCTATCGAAGCTTACTTAATTTTAGGATGAAGCTGGGGATATTCAAGGATGCGTTGCATGGCTGTACCCTTGCTGGATGAGTAACCCCTCTTGGTGAGGAGAAGAAACAGCAAGAGAACAACAGAAACCCTGATGAATGTAGGGAAGGAAGAAAGAGACCTCCAAGGCCAAGAGTCTGAGTTTGGGAACCAAGGAGGCAAGATGAAACCTGGGATGACTGACCATTATGAGTTGTCATCCCAGGCCACAGTTTCCTCTGTGTCCAGTGGCAGCTTCAGTGACATCAGGGAAATAAGTCCATGCCCTTCCCAGGGCCCCATGTCCAAACCCCACATTCCAGAATCTGCTGGCCCCACCCCACTGCTGGTCTGATCTCTAGACTTAAAGTTTCTAACTTCTTCCTTCCTCTTCCCAACCCTGCTCAAACATCCTCTAAAGAATGTGTTCCAAGCCAAGCAATGTGGTACACACCTGTAATTCCAACACTCTGAGAGGCTGAGGCAGGTGGATCACAAGTTTGAGCCCAGCCTAGGTGATATGGTGACTCAGTGAGACCCTATTTCAAAATAAAAAAAACTTAAAAAGGCTGGAGATGTAGCTCAGTGCAAAAGCACAGGGTTCAATACCCAGTACTGGAGGAAAAAAAGAGAGAGTGATAGTCTATTCGATTACCCAAGCCTTCCCTATCAAAACAAGTCACTTATCAAATAATTCGTCTCATTAGCCTTATGTCTCTTAAACATGCAAGTGTCCACAAAAGGAACAAACATCTTAAACTGTGTTTTTTCAACCTTTATTTTTTATCATCACCTTCTCAAGAAGTCTTTTGAGACATTTTTTCTAACCACACTCCCCATGAAATTTTAAAACCATAAATGTACTATGTATTTGTGTATCTAATCTATGTTTATCTGAGCTCTATAAAATAACAGAGAATTTTTCTCACCCACCAAGAACCAAGTTTAACCTCCTTGGGGAAGACGTAACAGCAGTCAAGAACGGAGGACCTTGAAGCCTGCAATAATTGCAATCATGGTGCCCTGAGTGTTACTGAGTCTCCGATATTTAATGGAATGTAAATGACCAGAAGTGTCATCTTAGATCAGTCGTCCATACTGAAGAGGTCCAGAAGAACAAAGTCTCTGTCCCCTGAGATTCTCAGCCCCAGTTCCCTCCCCGCAGTCCCTAATGCCTCTTCCCTAGTCCTTCTCCAAGACCCTGCAGAGTCAGCAAGGGTCATCCTCAAATTAATGTCAGGCCTCTCTTTTCTTTTTTTCAATCTCAACACTTTTTAGTTATAAACTGTGTTAGTCCATTTTCCATTGCCAATGACAGAATGCCACAGACAAGGTGAGTCACCAAGAAGAGAGGTTTATTTTGGCTCATGGTTCAGGGGCATGAAGTCAGGGGGCCTGACAGCAGGCGATAGCTTTTTTCCTGGCAGAGACTCAGGGCAGTGCAGGGTGTCACATGACCAGAGATAGGCGCATGTGTGTGTGTCTGTTCTGGTTTCTGTTCTGACAAGCCACAGGATTCAATCACGGTCCTGGGGAGCCACCCTGAGGACCTTATCAAACACTAACAGCCTCCCGCAGGCTCCAGCTCTAAACATCAGAGATTAGCCTTCCACATAATAAGGATTAAATGTCACCACATGAATCAGGACACCCAGACCATTTTCAACCCATGGAACACAGTAAAACACAAACACAGTTAAACTAATTCCCACTCCACAGATGGGATAAAAGGACTCTCACCTCCTGTCTTTTGAAGTTCTGGACATATTCTTCAAACTGCTCGTCTTTCGTCTCGTCAGCTTTCCCCAGCTTCTGGAGGACCTGGTTTGTGAATAAAACACAATGGTGTGATTTAAGGGTGCCTTCATTAAATCGTGAATAAGCACAGCAAGGCTGTTATTAGGCTGTGAGGAGTCTCAGGAGTCGTCACCCTGAGCACTGCTGTTTTTCTGTTTTGGAAGCATCGCGGCTCCACAGCTTCCGAGTCAAACAGACCTGGATTTTAATTACAGATCCACCACCCCCCAGGCTGTATGATCTGAGCAAGAGCCATGATACACTGAGTTTATTCAGGTACCTGTTTCCTCCCAGAGGCTGGGCATGACTTCAAGACAGAAGCCATGCCAGATTTGTTCTTTTGTCCAAAGCATCTGGCACAATGTCTGACGCATAACAGGTACTGGAGTGTTTGCTAAACAGTGAACCAAAGCTGTTCATTAAAGTACTAATCCACTGCCTAGGAACAGTACTAAGTTCTCCCCAAGTATCTCCTGGTATTCCCCTCAATTCAATGCACTCGAAGAGGCTGAGAAGACACAAGACCTCATGCTAAACATTGGTCATTCCAAAATACGAAGACGAATGTACCAAGTCCCAGCATTCATCCTAAAGAATTTATATCTAGTGGAATACACCAGGCAGATCCACAGATAACAAACCAAAGAGGGTGCTATAAAGCAATATGAGGAGGTTGCAAAGTGTTATGAGTCAATTGGATTTTTTTTTTTCCTAATCACACTCAGAGATACAAGCTGAGGTCTTCAGAAAATGATTTGTGGAAATGATTTACATTGTATTGTTACAAATTCCAACTGACAGAAATGTGGCCAGAGTTTATTCCAGCCAGGGAAGTAGCCTAAGCCCAGATCACAGAGAAAATTGTCATGTCTCATGGGACTGGACATGAGTAGTTCTGTCCACCCTAGAGCACAGGATGGGGATCCAGCATTGAAACAGTTCTTAGAGACCCAGCACAAAGTCACTTGGGGACAGAGAAAAATTGAGAGAGCCATGTCTGTGTTCATTATGTGATATTCAACATCCACAGCTTGTGTCTAAAACACCAGCTTAGGGTTGGAGATTTAGCTCAAGTGGTAGAGCGCTTGTTTCACAGGCGCAAGGCCTTGAGTTCAATCCCCAGCACCATACCCCCCCAAAAACTCCAATTTATTCAAGAAAATGAACACTTCATAAGCAGTGGCTTCTAGAAATGCACACACCCTATGATATAAGCAAATATACTATTTTAAAACCATTTCAGCATTAAGACTTCTAATTAAACAAATTACATTCTTATCTATTGCATCAGGTTATGCTAATTCGTTTCCCAAAATCAAAACTATAGCCTTGTACAAATTGAGAAGTTTTAAAGTGGTACTTTAGAATTGAAGTAATTCCCTCCATACTGCTGGATCATAGTGGAATGAGCTATAAATCAACAACAAAGAAGCCACAGAATTATGCAAACACCTGGAGATTAAATAATATGTTACTGAATAATCAATGGATCACAGAAGAGATCAGGGAAGAAACTAAAAAGTAAAAAATTCTTAGAATCAAATGACAATGGAAGAACAACACGCCCAAATCTATGGTACACAGAAAGAAGATCTAAGAGGGAAATTTATAGGTGTGAACACACACACAAAAAGAACAATCCCAAATAAACAAACTAAAAAGTCCCTAGAAAAACAAGAACAATCCCCATCTGAAACTAATAGGAGGAAAGTATAAAGATCAGAGTGGAAATTGATGAAATTGAGAGTCAAAAGAAGATACATACAATCAATGAGTCAAAGCAACAGCCCACTGAAAGGATGGAAAGTGGATCTGAAGATGGGGAGAGAAGGAAGGGAGAGCAAGGATACAGAGTAAAAAGAATCAAGTTGAGACATGTACATGGACCAATTCCCCATGATGAATGTATTTCACACATATAACAAACATACACAAACAAAAAATTGAGAAGAAGAAAGAGAAGTTTAAGAAATAAAGTAGCTTTCTAAAGCAAGGATAGAATGACAAAAGTCGCCTAAAACTTGGAAAGAGGTATCAGATGTCTAGATGTTCTTCAGTGTAGTCCTCAGTTTACCCTTTTCACTGGCTTCCCCTTGACTGGGTTATTTTACAACTGCAAAGAGACAAATGTTAACATGAGGGTTTAGATCCAGCAGAAATGCAAATAGTTTCTGTCCAATGGGAAAGATAACCCAAATATGACAGTGTATGATACTAACTAGTCCCTCCTTCCAAAATTCCTTCATTAGACACACTATCAATAACTAGCTCTTTAAATACATCTTAAATGATTTTTATCATCTGACTGAATGTCTCATTAACGAGTTGGAAAAAAATCTTTGACATGTATTTATTTTATATTTATATGAAAATTTTGTCTTTAACTTTGAAAAAACAAACAGCAAAATAAACTTCAAAGTATTTCACCAATGCAAGATATTGTGTCTACTTGTCTTTTGTTTGGTGGGGAAAATGTTTTTAAAACCTTTATTGGAAAAAAAAAAACCTTTATTGATACAAGTTACAATTAAATAAATGGAAGGATATTAGATGGGTATTAAAATCTCAAACTCTGTCCCTGGGAGGTGCCCCTTAAGGACTGTCAGCCACTATCTTCTTTTCACCTGGGGAAGCATTCTCAACTTAGGTAGCCAGAGGTTTTGCACGCTTACTTTGTCACTATTATTGTAACATAAATAGAACAGAGCAAAATTACAGAGGCCAGGCTTGCAAGAGACGTCAAACTCAATGACACAGGGACCCCTGGCCTCACATGCACCCTCATAATTTTCACTCTAAGTATAATGTCTTTAAGAAAGAAGAATTTGGCTTTTTGCTTCTTTCTTCTTTCTGCCTTCTTAAAAATAACTTATTTTAAATCTAGGTCAAACAAATGATCATACACACACACACACACACACACACACACACAAACACCAAACACCTAACGGGAACTGAGGAAAGGCACCTAGCAACCTAGCATTTACCACTTGGCTCTTTCCCCCCTAGCTCTCAAAGGTAAAGTCCACTAATTCAGACATTTTTAGATACTCTAGATTATGTAAATCATTGAAAAGCAGCAACTCCACATGCAACAGAGCAAATCAAGGCTAAGGAAGGCTGCAACCTCTGCTGGGCAATTAACAATGGTCTAATCCTCAGTTCTGCAACCTTACACAGTGGTGAATGGCAGGCCCCCTATCTCAGGGAGTGGGGAGGAAAAAGAGTACAAATGTACTGAGTGCCCACTATGACCTGATCGTGCAGAAGGTCATTGACATGTCACCTCTTTAGTCCTCTCTGGCACCTATGTTATCCAGGTGACAACAGAGCAAACAGGACCACTTAGCTGATAAATGGACTATTGAAGATCCTCAGGAAATGTCCCTTTCTGAGTTCTGATGCTTCCATCACCACCATGTATAGATTCTACCTCTCATGGAAAGCAAATGGGATTTACACATCATAACTATTATCCCCATTTTCCGACTCAAATCCCAGAAGGAGGTCATGGTGTCCCTAAGAAGGGCACGTGTTATACGCTGCATAACTACAATAGTGGGGGACCATTCACAGAGCCCCCTCCCTAAAGCCCTTCATCTAAATTTTAAACCATCATTCTTTGTTTTTCACAGTTCTAAAAATGGTATTATACAAATAGCAAAAACAACCACAAAAACCGCTCGCATGTGTAAAGAGAGCTAGAGGAACGGTAATTGGATGACATCAGTGCCCACACTTTCCCCTCTAAAGAGGGTAATAAAGTATTCAGGGGTCTCTGAGTTGGAGCACACCCACGTCATGGTGCCAGCTGCCTTTGGCAGTAGTGGTAACAGAGAAATGGGAAAGGCACAGGGAAGAGGGATGGACCCAGCCTTTACCAAGACTTTTCCAGGCCAGGGACACATTAGGGGCTTTGTGTACTTTATCTCAACTGCTCTTCACAGCAGCTTGCTCATCCTTGATTAAGAGATGAAGAAACTGAGACTCAAGGAGGTGGTGCAACCCACTTAAACTCATTCCCTTCCCTGCTAGACCCAAACTCGGACCCAAGCGCACTTTCCTATCCATTCCCCACTGTGCCTTTCCCACAAAGACAGTACCACCAAAAAGCTTATCCATCCAATAAAACAGATACCTACAATGCGATCCTGAAATCTAAATGCCAAACTTCTCTGGATATCAAATCTTTAATATGGTCACAGGGAGTGATAACCATAATGGACACTGAATTATTTTATTTCCACATATCCAGTCCACCAAGCAATATGATGATTCTTTCTAATAACTCCCATTTGTGTTAGTCATCTATTTCTCCTTTCCCCTTCCCTGCACACATTTTTAATCTGTAATCTTAAGAAGAGCAAGATCTGCCTTGCTATACCATCATCTCCCCTTTCTTCTCATTTCCCCAATGTACCAAATTCTCTGGACATGTTATCTCCATTATTTAAGTCCTACTGTGACTGTTAATCTTTTCAACTTGGTAATCACAATTCTGAATGTGTCTGGGTGGGTCATAGAGGCATGAGCTTGGGGACTGTTCCTCTGCTCTGCTTCCCGAACAGCATGAACTAAGCAACTTTGCTCCACCACATCTTTCCTCCACAATGCTCCTGCCTTGGAGCCAGCTGACTATGGACTCTATCCTCTGAAACCATGAGCCAAAGAAACTTCTCTTCCTTTAGTTTCTGGGTGTCAGGTATTATGACCCAGTGACAGGAAAGCTGACCAATACACCTACTATGGTTTCTTGAATGACCATGAATCAAACCCTGGTTTCTTTGGGGGGTTTTGTGGGGGAGGGTGGTGCTAGGGATCAAACTAGGCAAGTGCTCTACTACTGAGCTAAATCACCAACCCCCTGGTTTCTCATAAAAGGTCCCAAAATTCCAATGTCCTCATGGCACTCTACTTATATACCAAAGGAGGCAGCACGTAGCAGAAAGAGCAGTGATTGGAAGTATGGCAAGAAATTTAGGTCCTTGTCCTTCAAAAATCATTACGGGTAAAAAAAAAAAATATTTGGCATTCATTCTGTCACATCCCAGTACTGACCTTTGGAAATTCTAATTTATCTCTATCTTCAATCCTGCTTAATGTAGACTTGACTTCAGAACAGTTTTGCATTAAAAGGATCTAAATTAGCCCGTGAACTGAAATCTGTTTGCCATCCATAACTTAAGATATAGTTATACTTTCATGGCTGCAGAATTTAAGCAACATTTCATTCCCACATTGACTCTTCTTACCATCCCCATCCTACAAAAATCTCTCTCCTATTGTTTAACCATGAAGCTTCCTAAATCCTCCATGAATCCCTTCCAGTCTAAGTGGAGTTATCAGCATTATTACCTTCTCCCCATTTAATCAGTAGTAAAGCTTCTTTAGTTACTAGTTTTCCCATTATCCCCATAATAATGAACTGTTTAACTGGGATTTACTGAGTTCCAGGCTCTTTTTCAAGGATTTAAGTGTATTAACTCATTTACTTCTCACTGCAACACTATGGAGCAGATACAATCATACTCACTTTACGAAGCAGAAGGGGACAGTTAAAGGAGACTCCAAAGGTCAAGGAGCTGGTTACTGGCAGAGTCAAGATTCTGACCCAAGCAGTATACAACATTTGACCAATAATTCATGCCCTTTCTCTAACTGTGTCAATAACATATTGTACTTTACTTTCATGGAACACTTGGCTTATGTTCCAAAGAACAATGTTAAGAACAGACTTTGAAGAGTGGGGACTCCAAAATTTCGACATGAATGGACTCAGCCATGACAGCATGAGCCCCAAGTTTGAGTCTATGTTACTACACAGGCTCTGTTAGTCTCCCCAAATCTCTCCTCACCTATGAAATAGTATAAGTGCATTAATTACTTCATAGGATTATGTCAAATCATTAAGAACATATACAAAGAACACAGATGAGTTTCTGGTATACATTAAGTGTTTGTTAAATGTTAATGACTATTATTACCATCATCCTTTTTTTTTTATTTGTTTGCTATAAGCACATTTGTAGCCACATGGCTCCCACAAAATGAGAACTATGCTCTGTGAAGGAACACAAATGTCTCCAGCATGCAGCACTAAGCACAACCCACTGACAGGTGACATGAACTCCACAGATCCACCACTTCTGGCACGCACAGCACCAGACAAAACTTAGGCCAAGCTGCTGCAGTTACAAGGCTTGAGCTGCCAACCACTCTGCAATGACCTGAAGAGCTACTGATCCAAATTTTCTCCACGGAAAAGAAATACACATGGAAGAAGCTCATTCTGGAGCAGGGACGTGGCACTTGGTTCAGCAATGTTTTCCAGAAGAGAAGGGAAAGGCAGGGAAAAGGGCTGATCACAAGGGAGCTTTCCACTCGGCAGGTACACTCTGAGCTGTTCTTGGCAAAAACAGACGCATTTCAGAAAGAAAGCGACACCTACACGATGGTGGAAACATGCACCACCAGATACGTGTACAGGCTCCTTCAGAGGCAAGTGATTTACCAGGCACCAGGAACAAATTGCCCTAGCTATGTTTAAAAGAGTAGGGCAGGAAGAAATGGAGAAATCTGTTTTCTGGAGCAGCAAAACAAGCAACCAAAATGTCTTATTTACCAGGCATTTTCTTAGCTCATATATTTCCCCCTTGATTCAATTTGTAATGTTTTAAATAAACCTGAGTACCAAGATTAAGAAGTGGGAGTCCGTGGATGGTAGAGTCCTTTGAAAAACATATTTTCATTGAAGGAAAAAGGTAATTATTCTAAGTATGTAAGTAAAAGAGATTGTTTTAAGTCTATTCTAAAAATAATTGTCCACTAAACGTGCTACTGGTGTTTCCTTTCCCCAGTCATTATTGAACAAAAATATATTTTAAAAATAAAACTGTAAAGACTCACACAAATATTACCAATTATTTCATATCACTCAATTTCATTCCACAAACCAATATTACACATAAATAATATGAAGGTTATGTTATTTCTCATTACAAATTTATTTTACAAAAGCTATATGGATCTACCAACCTGGACATAAAAATGGCATATAATCACTGTACCAAATAGTAATCTCCTGCCACTTATATGAGAGTCTCTTTGGAAGATGGGATAGAATACATTGTATTTTTAGAAGACACGGGCACTGTACCCAGCAGAAAATTGATAAGCACAAGAAACTTGAGAATATATATCTATTTTCAAAAGACTACAAAATTTGTATAAAAGTGGTTATTTCTGTGTGGTAAGCTTAAAAGTGGTAATAATTTCCCCCTTTCTAATGTCCTACATTAGTACTCATAGAATTTACCTCATAATCTTGTGTAGAACTACCATGGATATACACAGAAATGCTAAACTATAATGTTCAGCAGATAGTGAATGCTCAATAGGGTATCTTCTATCATTATTATTATTATTATTATTATTATTATTATTATTATTATTGATACTATTATCCAAACCTATTGAATAGTTTTCCCCAATGGTATAGCTCGCATTGACAGAATTCTGAGGTGGATACTGAAAATTCACAAAAGACCCTCTAACAAGATATAATTCAACAGGGATAAAATTTGGGTCAAAGATATAATTGTACAAGGTCCAAATGTGCATACTTGACTTTCAACTAAAATCCAACTGGATGGACGTTAGGGATGCACGGTTTCTACCCTCAAGTAGAACCAAGGGACAACTTCGGCAGATAGTCAATGTAAGTCAGCAAAGTGACATTGTCGCCAAAGCATCTAATGTAATCGTGGGCTATGCTAACAAAGTGTAATAGCCACCAGGAAAACAGCCCTAAAAGCTCTCTGAAGTGGACAAGCTGATGCTGACCAACAGAGCCAAGTAAAGGAGGCCCCAAAAAGCAAAGAGAACTGACACCAAGTGGTAGGAGGAATGTTTGATACAATTTAGTATATTACTAGAGAGAAAAATAAGACCCAGAGAAAACAGCGCAAATAGCTTCAAATATCTGAAGGACTAGTTAGGCATGGTGGTGCGTACCTGTAATTCCAGTTAGCAACTTAACAAGACCCTGCCTCAAATTTTAAAATTTTAAAAAGGGATGAGGATGTATCTCAGTGTGAAGGCCCAGGGTTCAATCCCCAGTACTGCAAAAAGAAAAACAACAACAACAACAAAATGAAATAAAACAAAAGAGCAAAGGAAGGGAGGGAAAGAAGGAAGGAGACAGGGAGGGAGGAAGGAAAAAAGAGAAGGATGAGAGGGAAGGACAAAGAGGAAAGGAAAGGAAAGGAAAATACTTATGTAGCCTGAACAGTCAGACACCACTGATTTCACAAGAGAATCACTATATATTCACATATCTGACACTCAGACTTTGACAACATGACACATCTTCCACCTACGCGCAAAAGGAAGAAAGTTCTGTGTCTCCTGCATTTTAGTTTAGGACTTGGATCTTATACGTCAAAGATAATTTCATTTACACTGACACTTTACTATTTCGGAGCAACAGTATTTTTGCTGTTTCTTTCATTGCTGCTGTTCTACAAATGCCAAATAACATACTAAGTTGAAAATGGTTGTCGAATTGTGCTTCCATTCAGTGAGATTCAGAAATTTCTCCCAGGACTATCTGCTCAACATCTCTCCCTCCCTCTGAGCCCAGAAGTTCCAGTCCTAAAAAAAAAAAATCATGATGCAGGCAAATTTAAAAATTAAATGGGAATAAAAAGCAGGAAGATAGTAACCTGGAACATTTCATCTTTCAAGGTCTCCTAAAACAATCGCTTCCCAGCAAGGGCTGCCCCAAGGACACAAGTCTCACACTCTTTCCTACATTAACTGCCCCTCTAGACGGTGCCCCTAAAGTCCCTGAAAACAAGATAACTCTTTGATTTGAGCAGTTTCCTCATAATGTTAAGATGAAATTCTAATCAAGTTTTAATTCCTTATAGTCCAGTGAAAATTAAATGTGAGACCATAAGGCTAAGTGAAATAAATCAGACACGGATTAAGTATTGCATGGTTTCTATTACCTAAGAAACCCAAAATATAAGTAATGTAAAGAGCAAAATGAAAGACAGATAATAAGAAACAGGGAGGTGGACTGCAGGGGTAAGAAGGGATCTACGGATG
>PVJO010003528.1:0-12635 GCA_004026905.1 Hystrix cristata
CCAGAAGAATTAAAATCATCATATCACAGTGATATATGCACAACCATGTTCATAGCAGCACAATTTGTAATAGCTAAGTCTTGATCTCTAGCTTTTGAGGCTGCTTATTTTCCAGTTAGGTCTCAGTTTGGGGGAAACCTGGTATTTACCATTTTTCTTTTTCGTGTGTTACACAGAAGAGTGCAGCAAGTATCTTTCTTCTTTTGTTTATATTTCTGTTTCGTTTTGTTGGGTTTTTGAGACAGGGTCTCACTCTGTAGTTCAGGCCTTGAATTCACTATGTGGCCCAGGCAGGCCTCGAACTTGGGGTCACTCTCCTGCCTCAGCCTCCTGAGTGCTGGGATGATAGTCACGCACCAGCACACTTGGCGAGGATTTGTTTTAAATAAGACTTTTTTCTTCTATTTTCTTTCCTTGTTCCCTTTTGTACATTTTTTTTTTTTAAAGTTAGAAGCACTCATGGCAATGTCTCAGAATGGCCCAGATTTTTTAAAAAGAGTCATTTCCTAGACACCTGCAGATGGCAAAGCCATTCGGTCACCTGCCTCACTGTGTCCCACCTTGGAAAGGGCCCGTGCGCTTTACTGTGCGGACTGAGAAATGGGCAGGTCAGTGTTGGGCGGCGCGGGCGCGCGATGGGGCGCGCGCTTATCTCTGGCCCGCTGATGTTGCCGGTCTCTAAAGCAGCACCAGAGAATTTTTCCAAGTGACCTTTTTTGGGGGAAAAGGAATATTTGCTGGAAGGGAAAAAACGCAGCGGGACAGGAAGGAAAGGGCGGGAAGTTGTTTCGCTGGCTTTCTCGTCCCGATGGAGGGTTCCTGCCGGCGCGGGGAGCGCAGCTGTTATTTTCCATTGTGTTGATTTAAATAATCGCGTTCCATTTAAAGCCACCTAAAGTTCTGGATTTTCTGACAGACATTCCACTCCTCCTGGTCACGAGTACCGAGCAGAATGTGAAAGCGCTTGGAGTTGGCGAGGCCTGGTCCGATGCCAGCAATAGTTCCTGACTTCTCTTTAGGCGTCAGGGTCAAGGGAAGACCCAGGAATAAGTGTTTTAACAAATCCCTCAAGACCCACAGCTTGAGAAACACGCCACACACATGGTCTTGCTATGTAGTCCAGGCTGGCCTCAAACTCACAGCGATCCTCCTGCCTCAGCCTCCCGAGTGCTGGGATTATGCCGTGGCACTCATCTTAGTGAAAAACTTTCAATAAAATGTATCTTGAGAAAGGAAGTTTACTGAAGATTATTTTAAAAATAGATTTTGTGCCGGTATGGCATGGTGGTACATACCCGTCATTCCAGTACTCAAGAGGCTGAGGCAGGAGAATCTCTAAGAGCTGAAGGTCACTCTAGGCTACATAGCAAGACCCTGTCTCAGAAAACCAAAGTAAATAAATAAGCAAGCAAACATTTACAACACCACGTTTGCTTTAGACAGAGCCACTTTACATCGCCCCAGAAACTGGCTTGCCCAATGTTTAAGCTTAGATTGTCTGCCCTCTTGGTAATTCACTCTGTTCCCCAGAAAATACTGCCCGGGGAACTATGTGTTTTCTTAAACTGAATCCCACTCAAAGGATGCTTTTTTGCCATTGCCCAGCAGGACTCTGAGGAGAGTGCAGGGCGATGAATGGATACGCAGGGCTTTGCCACGGTCTCGGGGCAGAGAACTTGTGTAGGAAAATCCTGACCCGAATGGGACGCTGGGCACAGAAGGGACAGGGAACGACAGGACTCTGGTTCCTCTTCTTCCACATCGCGAGTCCCGATGCCTTCAGATGTCTGCACTCCGCGGACAGGAGAGTTCGCCAGCAAGGCACTCAAGGGTCGCTAGACGCGGTCACACATGGGTGGCCGGCCTTCGGTGGGCCTGGAGCTGGGGCTGCCCCTTAGCTGCTGAGGCCAGCAAGGCGCAGACGCGGGGCGATTTGCGCCGCACCAAACACCGGCTGCTTCAGACACTGGTGTTTTAGCTTGCAATCCCAGCACTGGGGAGGCTGAGGCAGGAGGATCGCTGTGAGTTCAAGGGCAGCCTGAACTACACAGTGAGACCCTGTCTCAGAAAACCAAAAAAGGAAAAAGAAAACCTGGCATTTTAGTTGTTTTGCTTGCGGTAGCAACCAGCACACGTTTCCCCCATAAATCGGCCCTTGTTTTCCTGCCGTGTCTGCTCACATCCCGGTACTGGGACAGCACAACCCGCGTACTTGTGCAGGACACTCGCGTGGTTTGTCATGTCCCAGTCTGGACACCAGGTGGCGCTGGTGCCACGCCGTGGAGACCACACCGCCCCCACCGCCGAGCGGCTCGGCAAACCGATTGGGCATCTCAGGGAACAAACTTCCAGAATGTCCCTCCCCACGCGCGAGGGACCTCAGGGAGGGGCACTGAGAGATTTGACTGCGCAACTGTCCAACATCTGTCTGTCCTCTGCCTTGTGTGTTTCCTCCAGGACTTCTACTTTGAGGGCTGGGAAAAGAGAATAGACTCCACTCAGCCAGGCACACTGAACCAGGCCACATTCTGGGAGGCTGAGGCAGGGGGATCCCAAATTCAAACTCAGCCTGGGATGACTTACTGTCTAGGCGAGACCCTGTCCCCAAGTAAAAATGAAAGGGACTGGGGATGCAGCCCTGGGTTCCATCCCCAGGGCCATAAGACAAAATAAAAAAAACCGCCTCTTTTGGTGTGATGTACCGTGCGGCAAGAATACATTTGGCTTCTACCATGTTGAACTTGTAATGATCTGTGTCCTTCTCCTCAGACCCTGAGGCGGGCAGTTGCTGCCTGAGTGAAGAACAAACTAAAGAGGGTGCTTAGGGTCTTCTGAGACCTGTCCCGGCCTCCTGCCCAGTCTCCCGTCCCTTCCTCTTCCTTCGTTTCTGGTGCTGTCCTAAGTATGTGCCCTCCGCTGAGCACAGTCATCTTCTCCTTCACTTACACCTTCAGAGCAGCCTGTTTTTGATTTTTTGAGACAAGGTCTTGCTATGTACCCCAGGCTGGCCTTGAACTCACTGTGCAGCCCAGGCTGGTCTCAAACCCACAGTGATCCTCTTGCCTCAGCCTCCCGAGTGCTGGGATTACCAGCAAACACCACCACATGGGCTCAGATGATTGTTTATATCATTGCTGATGGCAATGAAAGTCCTTCGGTGGAGGCCGAGACCCAGAGCAGCGTCCGGTGACGGCAGGCAGGAGACGGCATCCCACGGTCCATCTGGGCCGGGATGGGAGTCCAGCACGACTCTCGCTGAGAGGCGCATGGCCCGTGGCGTACTCCAAGAACTTGACCAGAACCCGAGCCCAACTGGGGTTATCCGGGCCTGTTTGCCGATGCGCTCCAGCTGCGACAGGGCGGCCCAGCCCAGCTCGCGCTGACCCTGAATTCACCACGGCCATCCAGGTGGGAGCCTTCTGGCTTCGCAGCTCTGGCGTTCGAGGCCGGTGACTTACTGGGGTGACAGCCTCTTGTTTTCCTCCTTTTCCTCCGTCCCTCCCACTGGGTTTCGGGGGCAGGGAGGTTATGAGTCTCCAGGAGGCCACCTCGGCTCTTACGTACCCACCAGAGTTTTGTCCCTTCCTTCGTGATAGCGTTTATTATCCTCCGTTTTGTTTGTATTTATTTATTTATTGGGTTTTTGAGACAGGGTCTCACTAGGCACCCCGGGCTGGCCTGGAATTTTTTGTGACCTTCCTGCCTCAACCTCCCGAGTGCTGGGATTACAGGCGTGCACCGCCACGCCCAGATCTTCCTCTACTGCATTTACCTGTTTAGATGTCAGCGTCTTTTGCTGGAGTGAGTAGGACTTTTGGAGCAGGACCTGGGGCAGGGTCTGACCTGGAGAGGGTGACAGGATTTGTTAGTTGGGAGGAAGGGAGGAAAGAGGGGCGGATGGTACAAGGGACACGAGACGCTTCTCCAAGGGGCTTTGAGATGTTGGCTAGCGTCGTTAGAAGCGAAATTTGGGTTCATTAGCTCGGTCCCTGTTCGTTCCAGACAGATCTGCGTGTCCAGACGATCAGGCCCCAGAGGAAGAGCAGCTGGGGGCTGGGACCTTCTCTCCAGGGGTTCGGGGAGCGATGCCGGCCCCCCTGCTGCTTTGGGAGGAGGTGGCTCGCCACCCTGCATCTGTCCTCGCTCTGGGGCGTGTGGCAGGCTGTGGCCTGGCACGTGGCACCCTCTAACCCTGCTTCTCTGCAGACCTCCCAAGGAACGGGGCTTCAAAGAGCAGCAGTGAGACTCCAACACCCCACTTTCAATACTGGCTGAAAGGACTCGCGAGCAAACGGGCGGATTTAGCAGCACACCAACCTGGTTAGATCCAGCAGACCCCTGTAGAGCATCCTAGAATGAAAATCAGACAAAGTTTGTACTCCCATCACCCCGGAATGAAATTAGAAATCAGTAACAATTACAAAGAACTCTGAGAAACTTGTGAACACTTAGAAATGAAGCAGCCACCCGTGAGCCAGAGAAGTCACAGGGGAATTCAGGGGAGACTTCGGGAGGGCGGCGGCACAGGACGTCCTGTGGGGTGGGCCGTGAATAACGGTGCTAAAAAAGAAAGATCTCGATAAATTCGCCTTCCGCCTGAAGAAACCGGGGAGGAACAAAAGCGGGCTTAAAGAAAGGAGGAGGAAGGAAATAACAAGGATCAGAGTGGACATTAATAAATGCAGACCAGGAGCACATCCACAGGCCCAAAGGCGGGGACCGGAGGGAGAAAGTCGGAAAGCCTTGAGCCGGGACAGACGCGTCGCGGGGCGGCCTGGTGTGGGAGCGCGGCGGCTCTGTCTCCCTGAGACCCCCGAGCTCTCACCGCACCTGGGACTCGTAGGGGCTCCGGCAACGTTTGCCCAAGAAATCGCGGAGTCAGGCCTGATGCCCGCAGCCACCTGTGTGCGGGGAGGAGCTCGGCGCCCCGCGCAGACAGCCGAGTCACACTGTTTCCAACGATGAAAGCTGAAAACTGCCACCCGCTTCTGCTTGAAAAGAAACCTTTGGGCTTCGGAGAGGTGGCCCGGAAGGGACCATGCTGCAGCCCAAGCCTGGAGACGGGCGCAGTCCCGAGGGCCCGGGCCATGTGGGAAGACACGCGGTTGCCCCGCACTGGCCCGGGGTGCCGGGTGACCCGCGGGGCCCCCTCCCGGCTCCTGGGGCGGGCCGGGACCCCAGCGGGCCTGGAGCGCAGGTTCAGGGCCTCCTGCCTCCTCGAGGTGGGGACGTGGAGAACGCGGACTTGCTCAGCCAGCGAGCGTCCGGGCGGTCCTGAGAGGCCGGAGGAGGGAGGAGAGGTGAGCAGGTAGGTCCAGACGGGACTGGCGTGGCCACCCGTCCCGGGCGGGGAGGACACAGGCAGCCTTCTCAGATGCCACCCTGGGGCCCCGCGAGCCAGCCATCCGCCCACTTTCCAGAAGGGCAGGGGAGGCCCCACAACTTTGCTCCCACTCACTGCTGCTGGGGGAAGGAATCGGGGTGAGCTGTGGACCCCGAGTCTTCCTGACCCGGCCGGGCTCTGTCTAGGAGTCCCACAAAGACACGTGCGTGTATGTGCGGGGCGCCTTGCACTTCCACACGAGGCTCTCTGTGCTTTGCACGCATGGCATCCTTTCTCCCTTCTTCACACATGGATGAGTCCTCTGGAAGCTTCCACCATCAAGTTGACCTGTGCTGAAATGAAGGTGTTTCAGGACCAGAGTTTGTCCTGGAAATTTCCTGCCTCAGCAACCACGACTACGAGGATTTGAGCCTGGGGGTCCTGCAAAGAAACTGCTCGTTCACTCAGGCCGCACCTTCTGTAGGAGCAGCCGGTCGCCTTCCACGCGCGCCTGGCGCAGGAAGAGCCCGGAGCCTCCACCTGCCGGGGAGCCGGGCGGGCGCTGGGGGGTTGAAATTTATTTCCTTATTATATTTTGCAATATATAATAACCACATTCATTCTGGGAAACTGTTACATAGACTCCACCTTGATCAGTTTTACTCCACTGAGGACTGGAATTTAAAAGAACAGAACTATGACTTTTAATTCTGCAATCTTTAATCTCCACACCACAAATGAGTGAAATGATACTCTTTTCTTCCCCAGCGAAAGCAACAGGCTGGGACTTTTTTTTTTCCCCCTTTGGCACTGGGGCTGAACTTGGGACATTAGCACTGAGCTACATCCCCAGCCATTTTTATTTTTCACTTTGAAACAGGATCTCTCTACATCACTGTGTTGCCCAGACTGGCCTTGAACTTGAGATCCTCCTGCCTCAGCCTCCCAGAGTGCCGGGATCACAGGTGGGTGCCACCATGTCCAGCTAGTAGTTGTTTTCTTAAAGGTCCAGCTAATTGCACTTCTGGTTTTATCACCAAACAAATTGAAAGCAGGGACTCAGACAGGCATTTGTGCACCGGTGCCTACAGCAGCATTATTCATAATCCCTCAGAGGTGGAAGCGACTCGAATGTCCACCAACAGATGAACGGGTAACAAAATGTGGAATATTATTCAGCTATGAAAAATTAGAATTTCTAACACATGCCACAAAAGACACGAGTCTTGAAAACACTGGAAATAAACCAGACATGAAAGGACAAATGCTATGTGACCCTATATGAGAGACACCTAGACTAGTTACAGTCACGGGGACGGAAGGTGGATTACCAGCGGCCAGGTGAGAGCCAGGATGGGTTATTGTTTAATGGGTTCAGGACTTGCTTGAAAGAGGAAAAGTTTCTGGAAACAGACAGTACTGGTAGCCGCGTATTATTTTAATGCCACTGAATGATACACTTAGAAAACACTAAAGATACTTGGGTATGATGGTGCACACCCACAATCCTAGTGCTGAGGAGGCTGAGGCAGGAGAACCACCCCAAGTTCAAGCCCAGCCTGGTCTATATACTGAGTTCAAGGACAGCCTGAACTATGTAGTGAGACCCTGTCTCAATACACCACCACCCCCCAAAAAAACCCTGCTAAAAATAGCTAGGCATGGTGGTATACCCTATAATCCTAGCACTCTGGGAGGCTGAGGCAGGAGGACTGCAAGCCCCAGTCCTGCCTGTGCAATTAGAGACCTAATGAGATGCTATCCCAAAACAAACACAGTGGGGGTGAGGCTCTGTGGCAAAAGGATTTTATAAGGGAAGCATGTGAGGAGAAGCAAGGTGGCAGGAGGGCAGAGGCCCCTTCTCTGGAATCCCTGCCACTCTGTGCCATGCTCATGGGCTGTGGCAGCTCCCTCCTGGATCCCAGAGGACTCTGGCACCAGGGCTCCAGGAAGGCAGCTCCTGTGGGGCTCCAGGGATCACTGTGGGGTGCCCAGGCAGAGACAGGATGCCTGCGGGGGACCAAGGCTTGGAAATGCTTCTCCCTTAGAGCAGCAACCACGGACTGAGCCCTCTGAAACCATGAGTCAAACTAATCCCCTCCCCCGTACATGGCGGGTGTTGAGTACTTTCTTCCTGCAATGAGAAAGGGACCAATCCAGGGTCCTGCTGGGCTCCTTCAGACCCCTCAGCCAGCTGCCCTTCCCCTCTGCTCCTCCACAGGACTGGAAGGCCTCAGTCTTGTCAATAGGTCTTGTCACTTTCCTCTAATTATACTCAAAATGACAGTGATGGAACCAGGACCAACTGACGCTCCACAGGGCTGGGCTGGTGTGGATGGAGTAGCTTCCTCTCCTCCCACAGCCCCGGAGACCTAAGTCTGGCAGCCCTCAGGTCTCAGGCAAAGCCCGGCCCCTGCTGTCCCAGCTGCCACGCGTCCTTCTGCCACAGGACAGGACGCGGTCTCTCCAGCCCACACTGCAGCTCCCTGCTACACACTTTTGATTCTGATCCATCCAGTCCCCAACATTTGTTTTTGATGCATGAAGATCATGTCTCATCCCTGTTTCCGGCAGCCTGATTTTGAGACAGGCACCTGGTCTTTCTGGGGACAAGCAGCGCCCCATCTTCCTGGAGCGGAAGCAGGGCGCCTCAGGCTGTAGAGACGAACTTGTCCGCTTCCTGCAAGGAAGGTCACGCCGCCCCTCCCCCACTATCCCCTGGGACCCGGTCAGCATGTCAGCTGCCGCGTACAGGGCGGGAATTCAGCCCCTCCCCGCCTCCAGCTCTGTGTCTCACCTCCTCTCTTTCCTTCCTTCCTTCTTGGACTGAATAATACTCGAGTGTGTGTGTGCCTGTGCGTACCCGTGTCTATAAAATCACATCTTCATCTGCTCATCTGTGGATGGGCACCAGGGCTGGTCTCATCCCAGGCACTGTGAGTTGTGCTTCGATAAACATGGCCACGCGGTGCCCTGTCGTATGCCGACTCCAGTTCCTTCCTCCTGTACTCAGGGGAGGTTGCACGGGGTCAAATGTAGCTCTATTTTTAGTCTTTTGAGGGGGAACCTCCATTCTGATTTCCACAGGGGCTATGCTCATTTCCATTCACAGCAGCAGTGTGGAAGGGCTCCTTTCACCCGTATCCTCACCAGCATCGACCGAGTGATTGATTTTTTGAGCTAGGGTTTTGCTACGTAGTCCAGGCTGGCCTCAAACTCATGGTGATCATCCTGCCTCAGCCTCCGGAGCGCTAGGACTACAGGAGCATCAGTCATGGTCACCGTCTTAGTCCTCTCCCGCCCTCCCGGACACCTGTGGCCTGGTGGGCTCGGCGGGTCAGATGGCAGGCGGGGAGGGGCAGTTCGAGCCCAAGCTGCCTGGGTCCCGGCTCTGCTGTCCCTGCGATCCCCTGACTGCTCTTTCTCCGCAGGGCATTCGCACATTGCCACCTGTCAGCCATTTCCTGTCCCTGAGGGTTAGGACGGGGCCTCAGGGACAGGGCGGCTCCTCCCGGAGAAACAAACCAAGATTTACAGGGCCCTTTGCCGAGTGCCATCACGCCTTTCTCTGCCTTTATGGCCCTCAAAGCTGTGCAGCAACCAAAGTGGCCCACCTTCCTCCCTTCAAAGAAATGGAGGCTGGGCAGGGACACAACCGTCCTGGCTCTGGCCAGGGGTGAATTATGGCCTCGTGGGGGCTCAGGGGTGCGAATCCCTCTATCTTCCCGCCCTGCTGCCCTGGCCCCTGGAAATGAGGCTGCTGCAGCCTGGTCACAGCCCCGGGTACCGGTCTAGAGGCCGGACATGGAGGGTACAGGGAGGGGTCTAACCACACGATCCCAAGAGACCAGGGACTCAGAGGCCCACCGGCCTGAGGTCCCAGCCCGTGCCCCTGGTTCCTTGCTGGGCCTGGGGGCCACATGCCCTGGGGACCCAGCCTTGGGGGTCCCCGCAGACAGAACCCTTGCACGCTCTCTGCACAGCAGAGTCCAGTGACTAAGCAGACTCAGGGCTTTGTCGTCAGGAACACAGGGACGGAAATGGCTAAACTGGGCCAGGACACAAAACCACTCTGGTGCCGTCCAAGCCAGGAAAGAATGGCCCCCTCCTGCTGCTCACAAGAGGTTTCTGTGAGCATTTAAAGCCTGGGCAAAATAGGTATTATGATTCATACTATTATTTTTGGTTTTTTGAGACAGGGTCTTGCTATATAGCCCAGGCTGGCCTCGGCTTTGAGCAGTCCTCCTGCCTCAGCCTCCTAAATGCTGGGATTGCACTTGGCCTAAATTCTGTGGAGGAGCCCAGGTACTGCACCCCTCCTCTCCTGGGCCTGCTTCTCATCTCGCAGCACCACAAGCAGCGACCCCCGTGCATGACAGCGAGGAGGGAGGGACGTCACATGAGAGGCGCCCACAGAGGCCTGGTCAGCGTCACCACCAAATGGCAGGTGCCAGGTGGTCGGCATTAACGGCGCTGCCTTGGGATGAGAGCTGACTCCGAGGGTCACGGCAGGAGGGGGGCTGAATGGCTGTCCCGTGCCACGTCGCCATCACTGTGGAGGCTGGGAGTCCTGTTCCTGCGGCTGCTCCACGTGGGTGACACAGCTTCTCCTGGAACTTTCTCCAGCCACCCAGCCTGGCCTCCCTACAGCTGCCAGTGGGCAGCCCACAACCTCAGGCAGCTTCCCTGGGCACCGAGGCCACCTCGGGCCTGACCCAGCTGCCCAGCGGGGGCTGTCCCCTGCTCCCCTCGCGGTCACTGCGAAGCAATCTCAGCTGCAGGGGTCGTGTGCCAGACCCAGCGTCACCAGCCCAGTGTGGAACCCTGCACCGCGGCCCTTGCTTCCTGCGACAGCTCTGGCGTCCTCCTTCCGAGTGTCTTCAGCTGCGCTGTCCCCGCTGCCTCAAGGTCCTGAATGGATTCAAAACGTTTCCCTTTCATGGCCATTTTGACTTTGGGGAAGAGCCGGAAGTCACACGGTGCCAGATCCGGTGACTAAGGCAGAGGAGGACACAGCGTCGTGTTTTTACGAGCTGCCTTTCCGTTGGATGGCGCTCGGCAGCAGCGCTCACTGTATTTGTGATCACACCTGGGAAAGACCCTCAGCAAAGAGGACCCCAGAGCTGCTGCAGGAAGTGGCCAGGACGACGGGATGCGTGTGTTTGAAGGAAGAGGAAAGATTTCAGGAGGACTCAGGGCAATGTGTCTTTTATAGTAATCAATTTTAAAAATGAAATGTACTTTGTGACTCTGATTTCCTTCATTTCCCTGGCCATGTCCCAGCAAGAGGTCCCCATGACCTGTACTCTGGCCCTCTACGCTGTCCCTAATTTCAAATCTTGGTCCCCTTCTCTCTGCCGTTGCTCTGGCACAGGCGGCGGATGCACGGTGTGGGCTTGCAGCATCCGGAGAGCCCCACAGGGGAGGGCGCGTCTGCCGTGGACCTGGGAAGCGACGAATGGACAGCTCGCAGGATGCAGAGGGGAAGAGCTGGGCAGGGGGGTGGGGCCCGGTCAGCGCTTGGTTCTTGGGAGGTGCAAACTGCAGAGTGTTTCATTTTTTCTTTTGGTACTGAGGCTGGAATCCTGGGCCTTCACACTGAGCTGCATCCCCAGCCCTTTTTAGTTTTTATTTGGAGGCAGACTCTCGCTAAGTCACTAAGTTGCCTGGGCTGGGCTGGAAATTGAGGTCCTCCTGCCTCAGCCTCCCAGACTGCAGGGATCACAGGGGTGCACCACCATGCCTGGCTTGCAGAGTAGTTTTGAACAAGAATGAGACCCTTCCACTTCTGGCTTTAGAAAGTCAGGCTGGTGGCTCTACAGAATGAACTGGCAGAGGGAACACCAGGGACCAGGGAGAGGAAGGAGGGACGGTCCCACCAGTCCGGTGTGAGGTAGGAAAGGGCGGCTCCAGAATCCCGAGGGGTGAAATCAGCTGGGCTTATGATGCGGATCAAGGAGGCGATCTTGTAGAAGGCGCTGGGGCAAAAGGAGGAGCACTGAGGAGAAGATACACTTATTATGTTAACGTCCCCCAAGTTGCCTTTCAATCAGGATCTCCTCAAAGCACTGTGTAAAAACTCTAGCCTGTAATCCCATACTCTGGGGGAGGCTGAGGCAGGAGGATCGCAAGTTGCAGCCCAGCCTGGAAAACTGGGTGGCTTGACGACACCCTGTCCCAAAAAATAAAAAAGGCTGGGGATGTAGCTCAGTGAGAGGGCCCGGGTTTAATCCCCAGTACTACACACACACACACAACCTGGAAGCCTCCCACAGATTCATGAACTCAGAACTTGTGGGAGGGACCTCTTGGAATCTGCTTTTCAAAATGTGTCTCTGGGCCCCACTGCTCACAGTAGATGGGACACAGTAGGGTCCCCCTAAGACTGTGAGCCCCAGGGCCAACCGCTACCTCACCATCTTTGTTTCCCGGGAACTCAGTTCATGGCCCTCGGTTGGTGTTTGTTGAGTGAACAAGTGATCTCCAAACCAAGACCAAGGACTTCCTCCTGTAAACCCTAGTGGTTCTTGGCCACACACATTTCATTTGAACCCTCATTTCTTCTCAACGCCTCCCCACCAGTTTGGAGTCTCCACGGACTCTTGTGAGGTCCCTGTTTTCAAATGTGAACCTCAAGGACACTCGCCTCTCAGTCTTGAAGTTGAACACAAGGGAAACATAATTAATTTTCTTTTTTAATAAGAGAGGAAATGTTAGCAACGGCAAGGTCTTCCGCAGGCCACTGCGCACCCCTGACTTCAGCCGAAAGCCGCGCTATTACTGTGAATGGGGCCAGGCATGTTTCTGATTACAGAGGTGACCTCGCCCTGGAAACCCTTTGTAGATGCCCTTCTTTCCTGGACAACCCTCTGATGAGCAAATGATCTAACAGATTTCACACCACATAAATTTAAGCCTAATAAATGGCTTCAAATTCAGAGTTCCTCCTTCTAGGTTCAGAGATGTAGATGGTTAATAAACCCATCCAGAGCCTTGGGAAAGGAGGGATTCTAGCCCCCGCCCCCACGCCGGAGCCAAACTCCAAGAAAGTAGGTTGAGAAAATACAGACTTCTCGGGGGCTTTCTGTTAGGGGAGAAGATGCAGCCATAGTAAGTGGTCACATGGCCATCATCATCTTCTGTCAGGACCAGAACGCCACCAATAAGCTTCTGCTATTTAAATACATGGCTGTTTAGATCTGTATGAATCGTTTTTAAATATCCTGTTCCTTAGCATACTGGCCACATTTCGGGGGGTTAAGACCCAACGTCGCTTGGAGCTACTACATTATAACACAGGACGGAACATTTT
>PVJO010003528.1:12735-122593 GCA_004026905.1 Hystrix cristata
CTCAGCTAAGCTTCAGGGCCAGCTTGCAGCCGTACACAGCTTGTTCTTCTCAGCAAGCAGCCCTGTAACCTCCCTTTGGGCCTTCGAGCCTCGGTTTGCTTTGCTAAAAGGCTAAGAGGGAGATTGGCTTTCCCCTGCATGGCAGAGAGAAATAACTCAGTGTGCAGCCAAGCAGAGCCTCGGGAGCGGCAGGCCTGGATCTAAATCTTGCAGGTCCCCTCCAAAGATGGGCGGAGGTGGGCTCTGTGCCATAGCACAGGAGGCTCCAGACGACAGGAAGAGGCCTTCAGGTGCGGACAGACCAGAAGAAGGACGAATGTCTTAGAATCTCTGTATGAAGACAGTGGAAACTTCATGGATCATTCTACTCCAGACACTGCTTGTAAATTCTGGACCTCTATGTCTTACCACTTTACCACTTGGTAAAGTCTCTTTGTTTTCTTTTTGAGTGAAGAGAGGGTCTTTTAAAGGCCTCTCAGATCTTTAGTCTGTAGTGTCTTTACTGACGAGAGTTTCTTTAAGCAGCATATTGTTGGGCCTGGTTTTCTTATCTATGCAGCTAGTTTGCATCTTTGAATTCTGGGATTTAGTCTTTTCACATTCAAGGTCATTATTAATAGGGAAGGACAGACTCCCATCAGTTTGTTAATTCACTTCTGTTTGTTTTGGATATCTTTAGTTCATTTTTGTGCTTTGGTAGTTGACTGGTAAGATTTGATTCTTTCCTATTTCTCTTTTGTGTATCTGCTCTTTAGTGGGCTTATACTTTAATGTGCTTTTGTGATGGTAGCAATTTTTTTCCTTTCTGAATGTGGGTGTCTCTTCAGCATCTTTTGGCCTGGCACACACCTGTAATCTCAGCAATCTGGTCTTTATTTCTCCTTCATTTCTGAAGGATAGCTTTGCAGGTACGGTACTGTTACTTGAAAGTTATTTTCTTTTGGTGCTCAAACTATTGTGTTTCTCTGAAAATAAGACCCAGCTGGTGTAGCCACCAAGAAGAGAATAGTGATGGCAGCTAAGGCAACCGTAGGCCGATTGGGATTGGCATTTTTGTTCTCTAATTTTCAAGGGTGATTATTTTCCAGCTAGATCTTATGTTTAGGGAAAGAGGCTATATCATCCCATTCCCTCCTGGCATGCAATGTTTCTGTGGAGAAATCTGTTAGTCTAAAGAATGTCTCTCAAATGTGATGTGCCACATTTTTCTCACAAGTTTTAGAATCCTCTCTTCGTCTTCTTATTTTGACAATTTGACTAAAAAAAATGCCACAGTGAGGCCCTTTTCTGGTCGTGCCTATTTGGGGCTCCACAAGCATCTTGTCCTTGTGTCTGTGTCTTTCCTGAGATTAGGACATTGTCAGGTATTAATTTACTGAACAGTTTTTCCTATCCCTTTCCCCTTTGCCTCACCTTCAGGCACTCCAAAAATGGAAATATTCCTTTAGTGCTGCCCCTAGCATCTCAAATGCTGCCTTTGTGGCTTTCTATTTACTTATTTCTGCTTTATCTAGTCTGCTGCTTGGATTTCAAAGTGTTTTCAGTTTCTCTGTGGAGTCTTAATTTCTAAGATTTCTGTGGTGTATTTATTTTGTAGTACTCGGGATTCAACTAAGGGCCTTTGCCCTGAGCTACATCTCCAGCCCTTTTTATTTTTTATTTGGAGACGGAGTCTTAGTAAGTCGCTAAATTGCCCAGGCTCGTCTTGGCCATTCAGTTCTCCTGCCTCAGTCTCCCTGAGTGCTGGGATTACAGGAGTGTGCTGCCATGCCTGACCTGTTCGTCCTTTTCTAAAATAGCTATCTCCTTACTGGATTTCTGCTTCATATTATGAATTGTTTTCCTGATTTCGTTCAACTGTCTATCTATGTTCTCTTGGATCTCACCGTTTCTGTCCCTCGACTTCTTTATCGGGCACTTCATTGTTATCCTTTTCTTTGGGGTCTACAGCTAGAGCGTCGCGGGTTTCTTGGGAGACAGGCTGTGACCTTGTTTTACCTATTTCTCCTCACCCTACACTGAGATTTACGCATCTGGGAGGCAGCTGTCTCTGCTGTGCGAGTAGAGCGGTGGTGGCTCCGGCATCTCCCGGGTGATGACTCAGTTCATGGTGCTGGTTTGCTAACCGCGCTGGCTCTTCTTGCATTTGGGGCCGCGGCACCGTCCCCCGAAGCCGCGTCAGCTATGACCTGTGGGTTAGGGTGCAGGCCACGTGGTGGCCGAGTCTCCAGGACCTTCGGTCTCAAGGGACCACAAACGCTGTGGTGGCCCAGACAGGTGTGGCGTCCACAGCAGCGGGGTGGCACTGCCGTGTGGCCCTGGAGGTGGCAGTGCTGATGGAGCACAGCTGGTACTTCCTGGGCAGAGGGGCCGTCGACACCCTGCGTCTGTTTCCACCACTTCCCGGTCTCCGCGTCTAGGGGACGCCACACCTGCCCGCTGGGCTGGCGCCTCCCTCAGCCCGTGCTGCCTCCTCTGGCATCTCATACGTGATGTGATGATTGCCAACCTCAAACCTGGTCTCCTCAGTGTCCCCAAGTCTGTGAGGGGCGTCGCCATTCTGTGACAGGGCAAAGAGCAGGGTTTGTCCCGATCCCTTCCCTCTCCTCCTCCTCCTCCGTCACAGCCAGCCCGTCACCAGGTTCTGCACATCTAGCCTCCAAAGCGCTTGAGTCCTTCATATTTCTCATAGCCACCAAAATGGCGCCCAAGCTGTGCCCCTTCTCTTGCCTGCACCTCACCCAGGGCAGCCACCCCACTGAGCCCAGAGCCGTCTCTGAAAGAAAATCTGGCTTTGTTGTCTCCTGCTCCCGATTCCTTAATGGCTTCCAGTGACTTAGGACAAGGTGAAGGCGCCTTCGTTGACGTCAAAGCCTTCTGTGGGCCACCACTTCCTGTCTGCACACTTGTCTCCCTCTCTCCGTATTGAGACCCTTTGCTGGGCACCTGTACGGCTCCCATAATCCTCTGCTTCTTTTACCCAAAAACCTTTGCTGCCTCTTCCTCCATCCCTCCTCTCCACCCTTTAGGATTTAGCCAGTTAACTCCATTCACTTTTTTCTTTTGGGGGATGGGGAGAATAGGGATTTAAACACAAGGCCTTCTTATTGAGCCGCATCCCCTTTCTTATATTTTATTTTGAGACAAGGTCTTTCTAAGGCACTAAATTGCCTGGGTTGAGCTAGAGCTTGCAATCCTCCTGCCTCAGCTTCCTGAGCACTCGGATTTCATCCAGATATTGGCCACAAATTCCATCTATGACCCAGACACTAAAGCTGAGCTGGTGGCCCTTGCGGGGGAGGACCTAAGGAGGGCACCCGCTCAACCTGCCCTGCTCACCCGCTGCACCCGGTCTGAGGGGGTCACGTCCCTGGCCACTCCCCAGATGCACCCCAGCCCGGCACCAGCGTGTGCAGCCCTGGGAGAGCCCTGCGGAGCCTCTTACAGAGTAGGACTTATTTACCTTCTGTCTGAATCTTTTCACATCGGATCAGCGTGTCGCTGTGAGTGCTTGTGGTGGGGCGAGGGTGACAGCACAGTCCGCTGCTTGTCTGACCAGCCGTCAACAGGGCTCGAAGTGTGAGTGACCGCACGTACCTCATCTGCGGGGAAACCCACCCGCACCACAGTGATGGCAACTCCTGCTCATTGTCTCCAGACACCTTTCCCCCTTTCCGCTCCCAAAGGGAGCCAGCCATTCACTAGGGGAAAGTACTCGTTTCATGCTGCCAGGAGGAGGAGAAAATGGAGAGAAGCCAGGAAGTTGCTTGCAGGCCAAACGATCTGGGCGCCTGAAAATTTCCTTTCCCCTATGTAGACCACAGATTGGAGGAAGTTCTGGATTCTTGGTGCGCTGTGCGAAAACCTCCTAAAAGGGGTATTTTATTTTGGTTTTTGAGACAAGATTTTTCTATGTAGCTCAGGCTGCCCTTGAAGACACTATGTAGCCAGGCTGGCCTCAAACTCCCAGAGATCCTCCTGCCTCAGCCTCCCAAATGCTTGGATTACAGGCATGCACCACCACTCTGGGATAAACTGGCAATTCTGATGAAGGCCTTCTACAACTTGGACTAGAATAGAATTGTTCTACTGGAGTTATAATAGTTTAATAAAAGCCATGCTCTGTAGGACCTATCTAAAGGGGAAGGACATTTTCTGTTTCATGGAACTGTTTCAATTTAAAGTGCTATTCCTTCTACTGTTGTGCCTCCCTGCCACCACCAAATGAGGAAGCAAAAAAATGGCAAGATGACTATTTGCCCCAAGCCCAGGGCTGATATAGCTGTTGGGACTGTAGAAAATACATTTAATTATACTGTCACCACAGCCCCGCCTGATGTACATTAAAATGATAGGCAAGAACCCGGAGACTAAGATGGACTGGACACGTTGCTTCATCACACGGAGATGGTTTGTCTTGGTGCCGGGCTGCGAGCCAGATTTCACACTGGCAAAGCTGGGCTCCGCCTGCCTCTGCCAATCTGCTAAACCATAGGGAGCGACGGGTAACGGCGGAGGTTAAAGACGAGGTATGAGCGAAAACTGCAAATGAATGCTTACATTTTTAAAAGTTTATGATAGTCAAAGCCACCTTGCCATGAATCCCCTCAGAATCCTCCCTTCACTTTGAACACACTCGTCCCATCATCCCTGCCACTTCCTGCGGCAGCTCTGGAGTCCTCTTTCCTGAGGGTCTTTAGTTGTGTTGTCCTGGCTGCCTCAATGTCCCAAATGAATTCAAGATGTTTCCCTTTCATGGTCATTCTGACTTTGGGGAAGAGCCAGAAGTCACACGGTGCCAGACCCAGTGACTAAGGTGAACGAGGACACAGCGCCATGTTTTTAGAAACTGCCTTTCTGTTGGATGGTGCTCGGCGGCAGCATTCACCGTATTTTTGATCCCACCTAGTAAAGAGCCTCAGGAAAGAGGACTCCAGAGCTGCTGCAGAAAGGGGCAAGAACGATGGGATGAGTGTGCTCCAACCGAGGCCGAGGATTTTGAGGGGGATACACGTTTTTGAAATGTGGGCATTCACTGTTCATTCTGATTGTCCTTTGCCTGCTACACCGACAGATATTTGGGGGGCGGGCATAGGCGGTTGACATGACACACAAGACGATAAAGAATTAAGTTAGAAAGCAAAACTTAGGTTGGAACACGCTGAGAGGAATCATCTGAGCTGCAGCGGTTGACCTAGGTGGGAAGGTACAATAAACAGCAGAGCCAGGACAGGGTGACAAGCCAGTGCTCTCTCAGCAGGGGCCCATTAGAAAGTGCTTCCGGTGACCTGACCGTGTGACGGGGAAGGCAACTCCCACCCTGAAGAAGCCGCACACACACAATTCACCACACTTCAGAGCCACAAATGCCATTTCAGGGTCTGGAACAGATGGGCGGACCGGGCATCTACACCGTGCGTTTCTCCCCGTGACTCCAGTCCCCAGCTGGGTGGCATCTTACTTAGGGAAGTCGCTTAACAACTTGTCACAAACTTCTTGTGGCCCAGGGAATATACACTGTGTCCTGCACACCCTCCAATCGTCAGGGTGACTGAAGAGCGTGGATCATTCATTCTGGGGTCCGAATCCCTGGTGCACACATCTGGTGCGACCCAGAGCCCCAGGGAGGTGGGGTCAGAGTGCTGCTGTGCTCCTCAGATACTGCCAGGTACAAAGGACACAGAAAACAGGTTGTTGGGTCTTCCACAAGTTCAACATAGGCCTGTCACTGACCCAGCAATTCTAGTCGTAGGTAGATACAGATTTGTCCTTGAAATTGAAAATGTGTGCTCAGAGCCCAAAACTCAAACAAGAATGTTTACAGTAGTGCTATTTACAGCCACCGAGAGGTAGAGACAACACACTGTCCACTGGGTGATGAATGGCTAAACAAAATGTGGTCTTGCCACATAGAAGAATAGTATGCAGCCCTGACAAAGAATATACCATGTTATATACCATGACCCAGATGACCCTTGAAACTATTATGCCAGGAGCAAGTGACAGACACAAAAAGTCCCATATCCCATATCCAGATAAATTCCATTTATCCACAGTGTACAGGTACACTGAGCTGCATCCCCAGCCCTTTTTTCATTTTTTAATTTTGAGACAAGTTCTCCCTAAGTCATTCACTTGACCAGGCTGGGCTCAAACTTGCAATCCTCCCGCCTCAGCCTCCCAAGTGCTGGGATGACAGGCACATGCCACTGTTTCTGAAGTCAGCAGACCTCGGCCTTGTTGTCCATGTGAGGACTCGGTCCCCACCGCAGGCCTGGAGGGGGTCCTGAGGCGGGAGGGGGCTGCCAGGCTGGGGGGGGGCCTCCGGCAGACAAAGCCCCTTTCTTCCTGCACGGCCGGGGTGCGGGGGGCACGGCGCACACATAAACACGGGCAGGAAAACCGGCCGCCTGAGAGCTTCCAAAAGCCCCTTCTGACAAATGAAAAATGTGGGCAACTCACAGTCACAGGCCAGGCTTTTAACAGCGGCGTATTTATTTAACCCAGTAAATACGTTTACGGGCGGCCGCCGCCTTTGTGGGCAGGTAATGGGTTTCCCATCTGGTTCTGCTTTGCAGGCCGGGCGCTGGCTCACACCTCGTCCGTCCTGCTGCAGCAGAGGCCCTGGTGTCCCCAGGCCACCAGCCCAGGGCTGTAATTACACCCATCCCCGCAGAGGGGACCCGGCTGCAACCCAGGAGCAGGACCAAAGGGCACAGCTCCAGGGAAGGGGCTGTAAACCTCACACGTTATTAACCTTTTCCTTCTGAGAGCGGCCTGAAAACCATCGCACCACATTAAAGGCTGCGTGTGGGAGCCGCCACGGCTTAACAAGGGGCTCGAACCCCAGGCCGTGTGAAGGGCTCCGAGCCCCCCTTTGCTTTTGTAGTAATGTGGATGGAACCTTAGCACTGAGCTACATCCCCAGCTCTTTTTATTTTATATTTGGAGACAGGGTCTGGCTAAGTCACTAAATCGGCCAGGCCACGCTGAAACTTGCAATCCTCCTGCCTCAGCCTGCCAGAGCGCAAGCTCCCAGCTCAGCTCCTGTCTCAGCTCCCAGAGGCACTGGGCATGGCGCTAGGGACAGGGGTAGGGGACTTCCGGCCTGGACTCCCGCCTGTTCCCCAGGTGCCCTCTGGTGGGCCCTCACTGTGACCCCTCCCAGGGCACAGAGGATGCCATCCAGGCCTCAGGGAGCTGGGCCCTGTGGGAAAACCACCTGCTCGTCTCTTCCTGGGGGTGGGCTGAATGAGGTCACACGTGATGAGGACAAGGGACCGTAGCACTTTGGCGCACATCGGCGCTTCTCCCAGTGAGTGGTTGGTTGTCCCTGTCACCAATCACTTCCTGTGCCCAGCACCGTGTCTTGTTGATCTACCGGGTCACCAAAGAGAGACGAACACCAGTTCGCCCGTGGCTAGTGCGGGATGGGGGGCTCGGGAATGGTGACACCACGATCAGTCCAAGCAGATGTCTCTGGGACTCGCATAACAGGCGATAAGAAAAGCTGCCTCTTGGCTGACTGATTTAGACAGAGACTTACTATGTAGTCCAGGCTGGCCTTGAACTCGCAGCAATCCTCCTGCCTCAGCCTCCCAGGTGCTGGCATTATAGGCATGTGCCACCATGCCCGGCTCCTCTTTTTATATGTGTCGTGACTGCAGGCATCAAATTCCAAACTGGGGAGGAACGTGTTTTTGCTTGCAAAAGATTCAACTGTCTGCCAAAGTCTGCTCTGGCTCTTTCTCCAGGAGGGGCACTGCGGGAGGTACAAAACATGGTGGTCTCGCAGGAAATTTCTCCCTTGGACAAGCAGCCTCCGTTGGTCTGGAAGTGCCCCTGCCTCCTCTGGTTTTCCCAAGAGTGAGAGGGAGGCATCAGAGTGGGCGGCTGGGGCTTCCTGGCCCAAGTCCTTCCCAGTGTGCCGATGCCGCGAGTGACCCGAGTTACCAGATGAAGTGACGATTCTGGGATCATCCAGGGCTTAGCGTTTCATCTCTCACAGCCTTGGGGGAGGACAGGTTCAAGGCATGTCATGGGGGCAGCCACACATAATTTCAAAGCTAGGCGTGGCGGTGCACGCCTGTAATCCCAGCACTCTGGGAAGCTGAGGCAGGAGGATCTCTGTGGGTCCAAGGCCAGCCCGAACTACATAGCAAGCGAGATCCAGTCCCAAAAGACAAAAAAAAAAAAACAAAAACAAAAAAACAAAAAAGATATGTGTTCCAGAATCCCAGGCCAGTGCAGTTGTGGATCTGATTTGTAATCGAGGAAGACGGAGACATTGGCAAGCGGCAGGCTGACATCATGTCCCCACGCAGGGGCGGGAGTGTGCTATCAGAGCTCCGTGGCGTCCGGGCGTGGCAGACCTCTTGGACCCCGCAGCCCCTTTCATCTTCCCGAGCCACAGATCACCCCGACAACCCCTCAGCCCGCTGCCACAGGATCACCTACAGAATAACAAGTTATTCACTGTTGCCTGTTAGCCTGGCCGGGTTCATTTCCCCGAGCTGGATGGGGGTGGCGCACGTTCCATCCATTTAGGCAGAAAAGAGATTTTCACTGCAGCGGACAAGGCGCTGGGCTGCAAGACGGCAGAGTGTGGTCACCACGGCTGAGTACGGGGCGGGTGAGAGGAGGCAGCCACACAGGAAACAGCTGGTGTCTGAGCGGGAGGCACGGGGGAGATGGCGGCCCAGGCGGGGACAGGGGACTCTGCTCTGTCAACACCCAGACCACCAACAGCCCCGCCAAGCCGCTCGGGTCCTCTGTGGTCCCGAAGCTGCCCCCACTCACTCAGCAGTCGCTCGGCAAACATCTGTGCGAGGAGCGTGGGGCCGGGGACACCGAACGGCACAGCGCATCAGCGCCAGAGGCCGACCCGCAGCCCGCAAGCCCTTCAGGGCAGCCGACTGCTGGGAAAGATCAGAAACGCGGCGGACGAGGAGCCCCCGGCAGACCCTGCACGTGGACGCAGCCCGGGCCTTGGGGACAAGGAGTCTGTGGCAGCGACCAGAATGACAGCAGGGCCTGGGGAAGGGACACCGTGCTCGCCCCTCCAGTCCCAACACATGTGGGTCCCGATCCTCCGGCCAACCAGCCCCTTCAACTTCTACTTGAGGGACGGTGATCAGAGATGCCGGGACTTTATTTTCACTTTCACTGTTTTTGACATATTTTGTTTCTTTTTACGGCCCTGGGGACTGAACCCAAGGCCTTCACACCAAGCTACATCTCCAGCCCTTTCTATTTTTTATTTTGAGACAGGATCTCAAAAAGTGGCTAAATTGCCCAGGCCAGGTGAGAACTTGAGATTTTCCTGCTTCAGCCTTCCAGAAAGCTGGGATTGCAGGTGCGCAGCAGCAAGCCTGGTTTGACTAGTCTGTTGTAAAAGCAGGTTTATCGAGGTATAACTGATACAGAGAGAACTACAGACACTAAGTGTGTGCAGCTGAGATTGGATAAAGCAAACACTCATGACACTATAACCACGATCCGAGTAATAGAGCCAAGCTGCCTGTTTCCGTGTGTGTGTGTGTGTGTGTGTGTGTGTGTGTGTGTACGCGCGCATGCGTGCATGTGATAATAAGAACACTTAACGTAAGACTCACTCTCCTGCCAGGCGTGGTAGCGCACAACTGTCATCCCAGCACTAGGGAGGCTGAGGCAGGAGGAGCACTGTGAGTTTGAGGCCAGCCTGGGCTACAGAGTGAGTTCAAGGCATCTTTCTGCCCACCTGTCGGCCACTTGCATGGCTCTTTGGGACAGGCTCGGAGTTTCAAGAGAACTAATAGGTACACATCATCAGCCCGCACAGTCTGCACAGTGCCCTCATCCTTCGCAGTCTGACTCTGTACTCTAAACGTCACAACACCGAGGCTCAGCGAGGTTAAGCAATGAGCCCGGGGTCACCCAGCCGGGGGAGGGGAGGCCTGCTCGGGACCCCAGGTTTGCCAAAGCCCAGATCCCGTCCTCTCTCCAACGCCGCCCAGGGCTGGGGCTGCTGGGGGCGATTTTGTTCAGAACTGGCTGTGGGCCAGGCCTCCAAATTTACTGAAATGTTCAGTGAGTTACTGGGAGAAATGGAGCTTTGAACTTGCCTAATACAACACAGGCCGTTTCTCGGGATCATAAATATGTTTCTGAACCTAATTAAAGAGCCTCATGAAAAAGACGAGGGTACGACTGAGACATGACGGTCGGTCTACACACTCCTCGAGGGCCAAGACCGGAGCCTCACTGCTCCCGCCCTCTCTGGGGTGGAGAGTTAAGGGCTCGGCAAGAAGAAAAGCCCCTTTACAGTCCTGGCGGGGACCTCGGGCATGCAAGAGGGGATGGAGGAGGCGTAAGTGGGGCTCGTAAAACATTTCCAGACAAAATCAGTTAATGTGTTTTGGAGAGGAAAAAGCACCAGTGCCATGCTCTGTACACTCAGGTAGCTATCTGCAGTCTGTGGGGCGGTGTGGGGGAATCAGAGGCTCACCAGGGTGGGGCTCCCGGCGCCCCACATGGCTGCTGGTGGACTTGGCTCTATGCACAGGGCCCCACAGCAGCAGACACTAGGCTTGGAATTCCAGCTCCAGCCTTCACTTACCATGTGAGCATAGGGAGCTTATTTATACTGCTGGGCCTCAGTTGCTTTCCATGGAAGATGGGATGAATTCATCAGCTGGACAAAATACCTGACTCCTACAAATTCAAGGAGGAGACGTTTAATCTGGCTCACGGTTTTAGAGAGTTCAGTCCATGGGTAGCTCCGAGGCAGGAAAATTATGGCAGAAGGATGTAGAGAATTTAGTCCATGGCTGGCTCCTAGGAAGGACATTACAGCAGAAGGATGTGGACAATTCAGTCCATGGTCAGCAGGCTCCAAAACAAGAACGTCATGGTGGAAGAATGTGGTGGTGCAAAACTTCTTTGGTCATAGCAGCCAGGAAGCAGAGCAGAGGAACCATGCTAGAAGGAAGAGAAAGGAACTAAGTATAGTCCCCAAAGTCACACCTCTGTGACCCACCCAGACATACCCAGAAGTGTGCTTTATGAGTTCCCTATGCCATTCCCAAGTCAATCAAGTTGACAATTAACTTTAACTGTCACATGGAAATAAAATAGTACCCACGTCATAGGCTTGAGGGGAGGGTAAAATATGTACTCAAAATATTCAGATGCCTGGTTGTAGGAGGGAAGTACTCGTAGTAAATGTTCTCTGTTTTCATCCTGCTGCCTATGACCAGGTCAGGACAGAGCAGTTTCTTCTGAAACAGGCCACACAGGAGAAAAATCAGGCGGTCTTGTGAAAGGTCTTTGGGATTGTTTCTCCCATTCTCCCCAGCTACCAGTACTGGTTACTCCCATCCATTTCTAACAGCCTCCCTTCTAATATGATTCTTGGACCCATCTCTTTCTTTCTCTCAAAGCCCCAACGATGTCCCAGCTCTCTTGGGATGAAGTTCAAACTTCCGGGTGCTTTAGACCCAATTTGAGAGAGAAGTAACTAAGATGTTGTTTATCAAAAATCCCATTTTATTCTTTTAGTCATTTTTCTTCTAGCTGACGAAAGAAAGAAAGAAAGAAAGAAAGAGAGAAAGAAAGAAAGAAAGAAAAGAAAGAAAGAAAGAGAGAGAGAGAAAAGCAAGCAACATCGTAACAGCAAGCAAGCGAGCTGGGGATTTATCTCAGTGGTTAGAGTGCTAGCCTTGCAAGCACAAGGGCCTGAGTTCCACCCCTGGCACACCAAAAAAAAAAAAAAAAAGAAAAGAAAAGAAAGAAAGAAAAGTGTCGATACATAGATACAGATGAAGTCCCTTGGGTTAAAACAAGAAGCTTTGTTTAGTATCTCAATTATTTTTGCTACAACATCTTGTATTAATAATTTTCAAAAGGATGGAGCAAGCTAGGTTTCCTCAATGGTCAGGTTCCTCATTTATGCAAGGTCTCCTCCTCCTTGTGTGTCTGTGTCTTCTTCTCTCTTATAAAGTCATTTGTCATTGGATTTAGGGTCCACTTGGATAAGCCAGGATGATGCCCTCATCGTAACAGCCTGTATTACTCAGGGTCCTCAAGAGGAACAGAATCAATGTGAAATACGTGTGTAATTATCCAAAGGGATGTATCAGGCAGGCTTACAAGATCAAAGGCAGATTAAAATCGCTGTCTGTGCGATCAGAGGTGAAGAAACCAATGTGATGATCTCCATGCTGGAGAGCTAGAGGATCTAGGACCAAATGAAAGAGAAAGGCTTGGAAGCTCACTGTGGAATCACAAGTGCAAGTCTGCATCGGGAGGGTAAGGCGTTTGTGCTGGAAGGTGGAAGAAACTGCAGCCTGTCCAAAGGCATTGGCAAACACTGGAGCTCTTAAAAAATAAAGGGAAATGCTTCATTTTTCTTTCCCTTTTCATTCTATCCAGGCCACAAGCCTATTGGTTGGTGCCATCCACATCCGGGGTGGGTCTTCCCTTTTAGTTTGCTGGCTTACATGTCAATCGTTCACAAACCCACCCAGAGTTTAATAATCTCTTAGGTGGCTCTTATTCAACTCAAGTTGACATATCGCAACTAGTACTCACATAGCCTTGATTTAACCACCTCTACAAAGATCCATTTTCAAACAAGTTCACATCCACAAGTTCAGTTGTTAGGACACGGACCCATCTCTTTGGCAATACCATTCAATCCACTCCAGTAACTAATGGTGATTTTTTTTTTAAGCCAAAAGAAAACAATAGAGAGAATAGACAACTGTGAGGTTTTCAAATTCAAGTCCAGTGAGTTTTGTACTGTCCCACAGATATCTGTTTTTCTCACAGCATTTAGCACAATGCTGGGTAGAGACGAGTGCTAAATAAATACGTGTTAATTAATTGAAATTGCAAACTACTCAAGGACAAAGCTGTACCATGCTCAGAAAAAGACTCGGCATTAAGAGGAAAATGATCGCTTATGAAAATCCTTTGAACCCGTCTAAAGAGGCCTATGGTGATGAATATTTCCATTCTTGATTAAAATGATTAAGGGTCCTTGTGAATGGAGGGTCTTGGACGCGTTCCAAGAGACACTCCCAGGATCAGAAACAAGAAATGGAGGGAGCAACCTTCCCTTGCCTCATGGAGTATGGAATCAAACTAGTGTAGGGCCAGATCCAGCTGCCACCTCCCAGCCAGGCACCCTGCGTAAGCCACTTAACCTTTCTGAATCTCCTTCCACTGACTGCTGAATATGACAATGTGCTTTGTCACAGAATGAGACAAGAATAATGAAAATGCCCATGGATGTGGTAAACACTCTTCCAGTTGCTATATATATGTGGTAAACATTCTCCTTCTTCCCATTCTACAGATGGAAGAACTGAGACTGAGTGTCAAAAGCCAACAGCTGCCAAGTGACATAGCAATGTTAGGATTTGAACTCAGGATTTGTGGTTCCAGAGACCACCACCTTAGCCACAGGGCCGCACTAACTATAGCCCTCAGGGCTCCTTAATATAATAGGACCACAGTAAGTGATGTGGAATAAGGATTTGAAAAACAAGAATTAGGCTTAATGTAAATATTGGTGCTGAAAGCCATCCACGCAGACTACATGGCCTTGGTCTTGGCCTCAGCAGGTGGACAGAGTACAAACTCTGTAGACCCTCAGACCTGAGGCATCCAGAGGAGCAAGCAGACCAGTGGGATCTTCCCTTAGGTGGGGAAGTGTTTGTTCTTTTCCTTTCAGCTCCTGTGTTCTTGATGGGGAGTAAAGGATGCGACTGCCCGTGTGGAGGGGAGGCTCCAAAGGATCTAAGGTTCAGGCCCGGTGGGGGTCAATGATATCAGAAGGGTTCACTGGCAAACAGAATCAATATAAGTATGATCATACAAGGGCCTCCTGTATAATTATAAGTTTACAGGTTTACAGGAGGCCCAGTGGCTGTCTGTGGAATTAGAGGTGGAAGAATCCAGAACGGTGGTCTGTGTGCTGGAGAGATGGAGGATCCAATAACAGTGAAGGTCAAAGGCCTGGAAGCTCACTGCAGAGTCACCAGTGTGAGTCTCAGCCAGAAAGCCAAAGAGTCTGCACTGGGAGGCCAGAGAGTCGACTCTAGAAGCCTGAAGAACTGGAAACCAACCTCTGTAGACAAGGCGAAGACCAGAGCTCTTCAAAAAGAAACAGACTTCCTGTTTCCCTTTTCATTTCATCAAAGGTATAAGCCTATTGGTTGGCCCCACCCACATCCGGGGTGGGGATTCCTTCGATTTGCTGGCCTACATGTCAATCATCCACAGACACACCAGAGTTGACTAATCTGCCAAGATATCCCCAATGGGTGAGGGCTGTGGCAAGACTGGGGACTCGACTTCAAGGGGCTGGACGAGGGCAGGGGTCCTCCATGGAGTGACGGGGGAACTGGGAGATGAAGGTCTTCAGCGGGTGGGGTGGGGATGGAGCCCTGACACCAAGTGGCTAGACGAGGTGGCAGCGAGGGCAGGAACAGAGTGGGGAGGGACTCAGAGCCTGGCCGATGTAGGAGAAGCTGGTGTGGTGTGCAGGTGGATCAGGCTGCCCTCAGGTTGGGCCTGGGATGTATGTGTGTGTGTGAGCACACTTTTGTGCTTGCCATACTACCGCAGAACCGGAGGCAACCAGGCCGAGTGCAGGTGACTGGCATTTCTTGCCTATTTCACCAGATCCAGGTCCTGATCACAGAGGGAACATCTCTCTCCGCGGCCACCAACGGTCACCCCACAGCTTTTCCAAAGGGAAACAGCCAGGCATCGTTCTGAAGTTTTGCCAAGATTTTAGAAATTAATCCTTTCCTTAACTCTGCCTCCTTATAAGGGCACCAGTTCTACTGGATTCGGGCTGATTCTAATATCCTTTTTGTCTTTCTGGAAGTGGTGGAATTGAACGCAGGGCCTTCACACTGAGCTCCATTCCAGACTTTTTTCTATTTTCTGTTTTGAGACAGGGTCTTGTCAAGTTACTGAATTGCCCAAGCTGGGTTCGAATTTGAGACTCTCCTGCCTCAGCCTCCAAGAGTGCTGGGATGACAGGTCTGTACCACACTAAGCCCTCACTCATCTAGCCTGGAGCTGGGAGCTGGGGAAGCTGGGAAATGACTGGTGCTTGTTCTTGGCGTCTCCACAGGCCCAGGGCACCTTTCATGGCTGGACCACTGTCCTCCAGAGGCCCAAGGCCCCCAGTCTTCAGAGGATGGAGCAGCCGGCAGTGTGTCCCCCAAGAGGCCGGTGCTGGGCTCCTTGACTCCCTGTAACTCTGTGCTTGTGTTTATAAAGGGCCTAGACATCCCACACCGTCGCAGCCCCTGCGTCAAGCCCCACATGTCAATCATCCATGAGCTGACATCCCTGTTTAGAGAGGCACATCCGGGTTTTTCCTTTTCCTTTCTCCCCCTTAAAGCGAGATGGGTGAACAGCAGGGCACTCCACCAGCCCCGAGCCCAAGCAGGCCTTTTATCGCAGGAGGCCTTGGAGAACCTTTCGGAGACCCACTTCCTGTCCAGAGAGGAAGTGGCAGGGTCTTGACCTCCAACCTACTCTCGCTTCCAGTCACGCTCCAGCCTGCAAGGCACCGATTCCGTTTCCATTTATAGAGTGAAATGAGCGCCTGTTGCCTCCTCCGCCTGGGGGAGGGAGGAGGAAGGAGGAAACAGTTTCTTCCAAACAATCTGGTCCTGTTTCTCTTGGAGCTGGCTCTGGGGAGAAAGGATTTCCTCATGTTCAAGGTAGGGCAGCTTCTCCCAGGAAGGGTCTGCTTCTTTCTCTTCTGTGATCATGAAAAAGAAGAAAAGAAAAGAAAATAGAAGAAAAGAAAAGAAAAGAACTGTAGTGGCCACGTGACTCAGCAGAGGCTTGGCTATAATTGAACCTCGCGTTTCTACCGCACTCTGTGCTTTTCAAAGAACTGTCAAATGTGCTGTCGCGGCGGGTCCTCAGAGCACCTCTGTGGGAAGCAGACAGGTATAAGTGTCCTCATTTAACATGCTGTGAAGAAAAGAACGCTAATGTCGAGAGCTGCTGTGGAAATGAGCCTGGCTTGTGGTCAAGAGACAGTGATGGCCCGGGGGACGCAGACTGGACAGGACATCAGGAGCCCTGATTTCAATCTTCCTTGGGACTCAGTTTCCCTGCATGGCTCTGTGGACTTATTTACCTGTGAGACACAGTTACAGGACAGAGTCGGTGGGGATGTGCACAGCACATGTGGGATGAGACAGGCTTCATGCTTTGTAGCCATCATGGTGTTGCATTGGTTCTAGATGGTTCCAGATGGTTCCTCTAGATGCAGCACATTGGTTCTACAGGAGCAAATCTCAGAACCCTGAAGGACCCCCGTAGACAGCCAAGGAACAAGGCCCGCAGGACACACTCACTGCCAAGGCTCGGTAAGCAGGGGACTGATAGCCCAGGGTGCCCCTAAAGTGAAGTGGGGGTACACAGGACAGGCTAACAGGAAGCAGAGCTTGGAAACCATGGTCAGGAGAAATCCCTGCCCCACCTTCAGGGACATGTTACCTGGGGGCTTATGTGACCAGGTACTGAGCAAGTGACTTAGACATGCAGAAGTGCAAAGAGACCACCAAGTAGGGCCACCTGTGACCCCTCTTGGGGAGAGGGAGGGAAAGGACATGGCCAGGAAGGCCACTGAGGTCCACAGCGTGAAGCGTCTTTCCTGCTAGTCATAGTGGACTCGGGGTTCAGAGCACCGTCACCTGTTGCTATGGCTGAAATCAAAAATGTACCCCCGAAGTCTTGCATGCAGAGGTGGCACCAAGTCGGAGAGGCAGGTCACTGAGGTGTGGCCCAGCAGGGTACATTCTTGTCTCCACTGACAGATTCCTCTGTGTTTCCAGTGTTTGGAGCCAGCTCGGGTGCAAACTTGTGCTTCTCCTCCTGCAGTTTGTTTTGAAAGCTCACGTCTGGCTGCTTTGGGGTCGGCAGGAAGCAGAGGGAATGGCCCGAAGCCCTGCTCCGACCAGGCCACAGTTCCCGCCTGGGCATCAAGTATGACTCGGGCCCTCTCGGTCGGAGCCTGTGGTGCTGGAGTCCAAGGTCATCAGCATGCAAGTGCGTGGTCCAGAGTGGTTTGTTCCCAGGAAGCCCTGTTGCCTGCCTCCCTCCTGCGGGGCTCCTTGCTGGGGTGGAGGGAGGTGGTGGCCTGCATGTGTCCACCTGCCTTGAGGAACCATCTAGACACCTCTGATCACAGCCCATCTGCTCAGCGAACTCCTATCTGGCTGACAATGCCCATGGTCACAGCACTGTCACCTTGCTAAGCATTTTCTATGTGTCAGACCCTGGCGGGGAAAGATTCTGTAGTCTGGGTATTGGTGGCTGACTATGTGGTCTGGTTCATGAGTCTCATGGAGGAGCCTAAAGACTGCAAAAATAAATGGGTTATGAATTTCAAAGAGCCTTGGGGATTACAAATATACCTTTCCTGGTGGCTTTTGTCAAGGCAAAGCAGGGGACTGTGAACAGGTGGCTAATCCTTCTGAGCTTTTTCAGACAAGGTCTCACTACGTAACTCATGCAGGCCTCAAATTTGAGGTGATCCTCCTGCCTCAGCCTCCTGAAGGCTGGGATGACAGGCGTGGGCCACCATGCCCAGCTAATGTAAGAGTCTTGCTGTTGGGCTTTTTAAATAGATCTAGTAATGGTGACTTAGAGAATTAAGGGATTTGCAGCCTAGTAAGTGCTGGGCATGTTTTCCTTGAGCAGTCATTTGACCTCCGGGGCAAAGCTGGGCTGAAATTTAATCCACCGCCGGCAGCGAGGCAGGCAGGGGCTTGGCCTGGAATTCAGGTATGAGCTGGTCAGGAAACGTGGACCCAGGAGCAGTGGTGCCCAAGCTTCGGTCCTGGTCACAACTGCCAGTACATGAGCTCAGGGGGCGCTCTTGGAGCTCCACGCTGAGACTCCCTTTCAGTTGTCTACAGTGCGACTCTGGAATCTGCCCCTCAGGATCCTGGATGTGACTAGATTGAGCAGCCTGCTTGTGGAAACCAGCACGTGTCCCCGGGGATCAGAAGCCCTTCAAATCCCAGCTCTGCCTCTCACGTAAGCATCATGGCGACCAGGACATCGGATGGTTGCTTCGGCCCAGACCTCTGCTCTGCCTGTCAGGGGCCCCCTTCCTGGCTCCTGGTGACCACTGATTGTTCTCCTTCACTATAGTTTTGTTTTTTCTGAGAATGTCATGTAAGTGGAATCACACAAGAGTAAATGAAGTCACACAATGGTAAACGGGGTCACAGAGTTGTAGCCATAGTCCTACAGCTGTGAGCAGAGCTGTGCAATAGTGAGTAGAGTCGAAGTCCTAACTTTTGAGTCTGGCTTCTTTCGACCAACAAGACGACTTAGAGCCTGCTGTCCTTTGTGCGTGTCCCAGTATTTCCTTCAGCTTCATCCCCGAGCTGTCTCTGATGAATGCACCGGGCCTCGTTAACCCAGTTCCCCGGGACAGGACATCAGGGTTGCTTCTAGGTTTCTCCCCTCATTCACCCACCGGTTTTTGTGTGAACACAGTCTTCATCTCTCTTGGGGAAATTCTCAGGAGAGGGCTCCCCAGCCCTGCACAGCTCTCATGTCTTCAGCTCCGGAAGAAACTGGGAGACATTCTGCAGGGTGGCCGGGCCACTCGTCCTTCCTGCCGGCCACATGTGTGACTTCCATTTGCTCTGCATCTTCGTCTACTGCATGCATGATAGCTTTGTGTGGTGCTTTCGATTTGCATTTCTTAGCAGCTGGTGGAGTTGAGTATATCTGCATGTGTTCTGTGATGTGCTTTGGTCCATGATTTCAAAGTCCCTTGTGCACACACACACACGTGTGTGTGTGTGTGTGTGTGTGTGTGTGTGTGTGTCCTAGGGATCAATCCCATGGCCTTGTGCGTGCTGAGCAAATGTTTGACCTCAGAGCCACAGCCCCACTATTATAAATGCTCAATTAAAAGAAACCCTTAAGAGTTTTAGTGATGTTGCGTCGATGGGTATTTAAAGGGTGCAGTTTATTTTGGGACTTGTTTGTATATCCATAAAACCATCATCACAGTTAAGATAATGCTCACATCTGTGCCCCGAAATTATTCTTGATGCCTTTATGTGATCTCTACCAACCTCTGCCCCATTTCTTGTGCCCAGAGCACTACGAGGATGGCTTTGTGTCCTCACAGACTAATTTTTATTTTCTAGAACTTTATATAAACAGAATCATAAGATGAGCATTCTGGTAGAGAATCTATCTTCTTTCACTCATCATAATTATTTTGAAATTTATCCACTTTGCTGCAGGTATAATTCGCTTCTTTTCATTTCTGGGTGCATTTTGTTGGGTGGGCAGCCGGCAGTTTCCCCACTTGCGGCTGGAGGACGTTGGGATTGTGTGTAGGGTTTGGGGACTGTGCACACATGTCCACATCTTGTGTGAACAGATGCTGTTGTTTCTCTTGGACGTATTTCAGGGTGGACTAATCCCACTATGAGCCTCAGAGAACACACCTCGTATGATTTCAATTCATTAAATTTAACATTCTTTGTTCGTGACCCAGACTATGGTACATGTTGGCGATCTTCCGTGTGAACGTGTGTTCCGTGGTTGTTTGGGGATGTGTTCTGTGCGTGGTATTTAGATGCTGCCAGTCGATGTTGTATTCAGTTCTTCAATGCGGTCGCTGCTTTCCTGTCTGGTCTGTCCATCACTGTGAGATGCGCTATGATGCTTCCCATTGTAATTGCTCCGTACATTTGTCCAGGTTGTGGAGAGACTGGGTGGAGTTCGCTCAGGCCCTGTCATCCGGAACCAGTTCCCTCCTGCTGTTGCCCACACACCCTGGTGCCAGCTGCCTCCTGACCCGGTCCTGCCTGGCACTGGACACCCAATCCCTTCGCTCTCTCAGGGCTAGGTCACCATCGGGCTGTGACCCACACTTCATCCGGAAGGGGCTCCCGGTGCACAAGCAGGATCGGCTGGTCGCTCTGGTCCCAGCTGCTCATCCCTGCATCATGGGTGCAAACTTGCCTCCCGCTGTGCAGCCCCCCAATGAGCAGGGCTTTTTTCCAGGGCCGAGGCCTGCAGGGGCAAGGCCGTGGTCCTGTCCCTTGGAGGAAGGGCCTGGCTTCCTTCCCAGCCCTCAGCCTCACAGAGGCCCTGCCGGGCCTGGGAGGGACCCAGCAGCACATGACTGGGCAGGGTGACAACATGTTCATCCTCCAGGAAACCCTCCCGGCATGTCCATCTCCGGGACCAGCCAGGGCCGTGTGCCTTGCCCAGTGTGGGAGCTGCCTGTCTGTAGGTCTGACCCTGGAGAGGTGAGCCCGTCCTGTCCCCCATGCCCATAAATGTCTGTGTAATTGGTTAACTCTGAAAAGATGCCAAGGGCCAAGACGGGTTGATTTCCCTCGAGATCTGGTCCTCTAGGAAGCTGAATAACCCAGCAGTCAAGTGTCTCAGGAGGAAATGAGTTTTCTCCCCACGCTGCTTCAGGGTTAGGTCATCCTGAGCTGTGTCTGCGGCTGCACTTAGACCTCGAAGGCCCCCGTTGCTGGCTGCTCTCTGAGGCTGTTAGGGAAGGCAGATGGGGAGCCGGTCAGCAACTGGCCACTGCCGCACAACCTGTGAAGGGCAGACTGGGGCCGGTGCTTTGCCTCATCCGGTACGGCTCTGACCTCTCCGGCCCTCTGAGCGACACAGAAGACACAGGACTCAGAAAAGGGACAAGACCATCCCAGAGGGCAGGGAAAAGACGGGGGCAGCTGGGGCGGAGAGGGCACTGCTGCGGAGAACGGCCCATGGGGACCAGGCTGGGGATGCCCGGGCACAGTGTGGGCGGGAAGGGGCTCCCAGGGGCCACGGCTCTGCACTAAGAGCTCAGGAAGAGTTAGTGCTGGGGCTGTCATCTTGAGGCTCCATCCCACCCCTTTTTGCTTTTTATTATAGGACAGGATCTCACTAAGTTGCTAAGTTGCCTGGGCTGGGCTTCACTGTAATCCTCCTGCCTCAGCCTTCCAGAGTGCTAGGATGACAGTTGTGTGCCACCGTGCCCAGCTGTCGTCAAATTTCTCTTCTTTGGATTTTTAATGGACATATGATATCTGTGCTTAGTTGCGCCACACAATGTTGTAACTGACACACACACACACAGTGTGATGATCAAGTCAGGGGAATTAGCATTCTCGTGCCCATGAATGCCTCCCTCCCCGTGCACCGGAATCGCTCCCTCTTATGAAGTGAACACCAGTCTGCCCAGAAATTAGCCTCTCCAGTCTCACAAAGTCTCCCCCACAACAGTTGTATTTTTCACCCTCTTTGCCAGCAAGCATACAGCATCCTGATGGCCAGAGTTCCTGCAGGAGGTAGAGCAGAGCCCCACTGGGCCACATCCTGCTGGGCCACCTCCTGTCTCTCCAGGCCATGTGTCCTTCCATTCATGCATCCATCCATCTACCCATCCACCTGCCCACGTATCCACCCACCTATCCGCCCATCCATCCACCCAGTGTACACCCATAAACCTACCCACGCACCCACCCTGTCCACCCGCCCATCCACACGCTCATCCTGCCGCTGCAGGTCACAGCAGAGCCCTCCCCGGCCAGCCCGCCTGCCCAGGGCTCTCTCTGCAGAGAGGGGTGATGGATGGAGACAGGATTAGCCCCACTTTTGGGGCCCTGGTGGTGCCAGGAGCAAGCGCATTCCAGGAAGGCTTGAGCTGATGGATGCATGGAGGGAGGGGAGGGAGGAAGGGAGGAAGGGAGGCCGGGAGGGTGGAGGTGGCTGGGTCCGGGCGGGGATTCCTGACATTCCTGGGGCTGGGGCCTCAGTGCCACTGAGGGACAGCTGAGAGCCCTCCCCAGGCTGGTGCCTCTTTATCCATCCGCACTCCCAGCCCCTGGGAATCTTATCTCCGCTCTAATCACTTGCAGCCGCAGAAGCAGAAAACTGTGCCTGCCCAGTCTCCTTCCTGCTGGGTGGGGAGCAGGGGCTGGTGCCCGAGGGCGAGGTAACTGAGAAGGCAGCTGGTCAGGGGAGGAAGACCCAACACCCCGATCCCACCCAAGGGCACAGCGGTGACTCATGGGGCAGGGAAGGGATGTCAAGTGGTCCCAGAGACCTGGACTCCGTCAGAGCTCCCAATAGAGCCTGCACTAGCACCCACAACCACCCAGCGTCTCAAGATCAGAGCTGCACCTCAGGGGCCTCCCCCCAGCCTCAGTTTCCCCAGCTGCAGCAGCAGTGGTTTGGACACAGCAGTCTCCGAGGGGTGTTCTGGCCCTGCTGTCCTGGAGCCTCTAGGAGCCTCCTTGTCCAGCAGGGCGTATGGGGCTGAGCAACAGAGCAGGCTGGGAAGGAGGGGACCCGGCCATGGGGAGCTAGGAGTAGGGGTGAGGGCCAGCTCAAAAGCTGGATCACTCCTGATTCCCTGCTCCACCAAAGCTATAGCTGTGTGACCTTGTGTAAGCGACTCAGCCTCCCTGAGCCTCAGTTTCCTCAACCACAAGCCAGGTGGTAGCAGTGTGCTCTCCTGATTGTATGAGGCTCGGGCAAGGGGGCTGGGGGTCTGGGGGACTCCAGGGCTGCACAGAGCTCCTTGCAATTCTCTTCCATGAGGCACTTTGTTTAATGTCTGTCTTAGTTACTTTTCTAGAGTCAATGGTTTGCAAGGGAGCAGATTTAACACAGGACGTTTACACGTTACAACATTCACACACACAAGCCAAATACAAGAAGAGTGCAGAACGTCTACCTGTGCACTGGAGACCCGAAATATCCAATCCAGAACTGGGGAGCCCACGGCAATGCCCCGCGTACAGCCATGTCTGCACCAAAAGGCTGAAGAAATCTATACTGGAGCCAGGATACAACTCTCACAGCAGAGATAAGACCAGAGCTCACCTGAAGCCCACAGCAGCCATCCCCCACGACAGCAAGGCCCCGAGCTCCCTCTGCAATGCGAACAGCCGAGTTCCCTTCGGGAGAACCAGCCGCAACAGAGCTTCTCCTGGGAAACAGCCGGCCCCTGTCTTCTGCTCCCGTTCTCCTCTATGCTGTGTGGGCAACAGTCCTCAGGTGGATCCTCTACACCCAGAACCACATTGACTCAGTACAGCCAGGCGCTCCTGCTCAAGTTGACCATATCGGTCCACCACAATCCACCCCGGTTAACTTGATGACCAGACATATTTTTTTAAACCACAGTCTCCAGGGGCAGATTTGTGAAGAGTTCACATATCTTGGTCTGTTCAGATTTACATTAACAATACAATTATTGCACTCATTGCCACACCAGAAACACATATTCAAAGGAGTCTCAAAGCGGATTACAAACAGGTGTCCAAAATTACAAATATACAACAACTCCATCCTGTCTCTCTTGCTTGTTCCAAAACAATAATCTGTTTACAAAGTACAACACACCAATACAGCGCATCCACATTAAAAATTTTAAAACTCCTTTGGTTTCCATTAACTTTAATAACAGGGCACGGCAACACTAAGAGTCACTCCAAGGGATCTCCCACACCCCAAATACACTCTTCCCTTCTGCTCAAAGGCCTCACGTCATTTTTCCAGCGTCCTGTCTCTTCTCCACAACCACATTCTCCTCTCTTCATCCTGCAGTCCACAGCTCTCCTCTGGCCAAATGCTCCAGGTCACCCTGCTGGCTCTCCGCTCTCAATTTCCAACATGGATCCGGCCAGAAGCCCCCAACAGTAACTATGCTCCTGTGCCAACCCCAGACTGCACTGACATTTTTCTACCATCCAGACAATATCTCCAAACACAAGCAAAACGCAGACTGAGCTCTGCCGGAGCACACATGTCCCGCCCGGGACCCAGCAGCCAACACAGTCCTTCTCAGCGGAGGCCTCCTGAGCCTCGTTCTCACGGGCAGCATTTCCATCAGTTTCTCTGGTTTTCCGGGATCCGACCAGAGTCTCCCATATAGTAAGTTTATACCTTTCAGGGCTGCCTCTTCGGCCGGTCTCTCAAAACCTTTCCAAACTAATTCCAAAGGCTCTTAAGCCACATGGCCAGGGAACGTCACAGCAAGGACCCCACTTCTCTGGTACCAATTTCTGTATTAGTTACTTTTCTAGAGTCAATGGTTTGCAAGAGAGCAGATTTAATACAGGACATTTACATGTTACGTGTTACAGTCACACACATAAGCCAAATGCAGGAAGAGTGCAGAACATCTATCTGTGCACTGGAGACCCGAAAGATCCAATCCAGGGCTGGGAGCCCACAGCAATGGCCTGTGTATATCTGTGTCTGCACTAGAAGACTGAAGAAATCTATGTCGGAACCAGGATATGATGCTTGCAGCAGAGATGAAGACCAGAGCTCACCTGAAGTGCACAGCAGCCATCCCCGACGACAGCAAGGCCCCGAGCTCATCCTGCGAGAAGAACAGCCGAGTTCCCTTCAGGAGAACCAGCCACAACAGAGCTTCTCCTGGGAAACAGGCGGCGCCATCTTCCTCCCCGTTCTCCTCTATGTTGTGTGGGCAACAATCCTCAGGTGGATGCTCTATCTGCAGAAGCACATCAACTCAGTTCAGCTGGGTGTTCCTGCTCAAATTGACCATATCACTCCACCACACTGTCAAAGTGTGACTTCATTGTCATGACTATTACTAGTATTAATATTAGTAGTAGTATTTGCAGTATGGGGATGAACCCAGGGCCTTTGCACTGATCTATATCCCTGGCCCTTTGTTTCTTTTTTTATTTATTTGTTTTTTATTCTGACTCATGGTTTTGCTAAGTCCCTAAATTGCCCAGGCTGGCTCACAATTGGGATCCTCCTGCCTTAGCCTCCCAGCATTCCTTTCTGACGTGCACAAACTGCCCACTGCGGGCCGGGCCCTGCGGTGTCTCTGTTCTGCTGCCAGGCTGCGTCACCAAGCTCCTCTCCAAGCACCCATCACACAGCTGCTGTTCTTCCTGGAGCAGGAAGCCAGGACGGTGTGGGTGGGGGACAGAGGCTCTGCCCAGGGATTCTCTGGAAAACCCCTGGTGTCCTTGGCGCGGTCCCCATCAGGGCTTCCTGGACCTCACCAAGCTGCCGAGTGCTGCTGGGACCAGGCTGTCCCCATGACTCCGCCTCCTCCGCTGCCCTCCTTTCCTGGCCAAATCAAACGAAAACAAAACCTCTGTCAGCATTTTCCCTACGGCCCTGCTGTGTGAGCAGGAGCAGCCTCAGGAAACCTAAAATTAGCTCCGTGCTCCTCAGGACCTGTCGCCGGTGTGGGTGACTCAGTTTCCAGTTGTGTGTGTGGACAGAGACCACTGACACCCGAGCTGGGACCTTGCACACTTCAGGGTGGGGTGTGAAATGCAGTGGGTTAAGAGTCTGCCCAGCTGGATTGGGATCCTGACTTTCAATCCTGCTAGCTTCAGACCCCAGACGGCCCCTCGGAGGCCCCGGAAGACAAGTTGTATTTGTCACTTTCTTGGTGCTGGAACAAAATACCCAACACCCATAATTTAAGGAGGAGAGGTTTATTTTGGCTCATGGTTTCAGTGGTTGGCTGCTCCAAGACAGCATGGCAGAAGAGGCAGTCCTGCAGTGTGGCCTGGAAGGGCATATCTCCCTCCTAGCTCCTCCTTCTCTCTCTGCTTCCTGTTCTCCATGCCGTGAGCAGCTCTTCTCTGTCAGGCCCCTCTGCCCTGGAGCCAGCTAATTGTAGATGGAAATGTGGGCCCAAATAAAATTCCCCACTTAAATTGTGGGTGTCAGGTATTTGTCCCAGCAACAAGGAAAACAACTAAGGCACATGGTAGTCTGCCCTGATGGGTTCCAAGCCAGTTATGACTTCCCATGCGATATTGGGGTTGAAGGCACTTTGGGAACTTCCAAATAATGGCAGACCTTGGGGCTGAAGAGGGGAAAGGCCACCACAGACACCGGATGACTCCCTGGGGTGTGCATCGCTGCTAGCTTCTCTCTCCTCTTACCGATGTGGTCTTCCAATTGTAGCTCATGTCCACCATTGTCCTAAAGTCCCCAGTGGGCTCACCTGCCCAGACTGCAGCCATGAAGCCATGTTGGAAGTCTCCAGTTTGCCCCCAGTAAACGGGGAGGGAGGCGCCTGGGATCAGGTCTCAGGGGAGCAGGTGGTATAGACAGGGCTTGGCAGGAGGGTCCCCAGGCCTCCAGATCTGCCTCTACCACAAGCAGTTAGTCCCCACCACCTGATGGGTCTTTTGCTCCCCACATCTGTCCACACCGCGTGTACATTAACCCAACAATTTATTTCCTGGTGTGCAGTTAGGGAGTGTCTGCAGCACACGGTCCAAAAATAATATTTTTACTCTCCAGCAGCAAAACACACAGTATCCATTCTTGTCATTTTTGAATCTCTGGCAACCACTCACACATTCTTATTTAGAACAATATAACAATCCGACTTCTGTTTTGGCCTCTAAATTCCTTTGTCCCTTCCAGCAAAGTGTGAAATATGCATTTCCCGCCGTAGGACAGGCCGCTGGCAATGGAGAAATCATAACAAACAGGAGGCAGAGCAGGTGGGGGTGAAAGCTTCGGGATCGCGGCCCCCTGAGATCAAAAATAAGTAGCTGTCAACAGCTGCTTAGTGACAATGGGTGGGCGGCATTTTCTGGTATTTTTTTTTTTTCCAATCAGGAATGGTGTGATTTCAAAGGCTGTCCCTAACTAACCCCCGAGGACCTCACTCCCTCTGATTTGTTATGTCACTTCGGCTTAAGTCACTGCCTTTCTACATAAAATGAAGGAGCACAAATAAAGAGAGCAGAAAGGCAGAAGGATTAGCTGGTGTCTGAGTCACGGTTTCCGGCGCTTGGAAAACGCCGCGTAGTGTGGATTTCAGCACACATTTGTAGAATAAATGATCAGAGGAGGCTTCAAAGGCGAGACAACGCGAAGGCTGCCCTTGAGGTTAAGGGGGGGCCGCTGCTCAGGAGAGGGTCGCCTCGTACAAAGCTGGAGCCTGGAAGTAGCGAGGACTGTGGTTCCATACACCTTGAGTATACAGTGTGAAGCAGGGAAGGATTGCAGAAGGCGAAGTTTGAGAAGCCAGCAGGGCCGAATCGTGGGAGGACTTAGATATGTTAAGGAGATTGCACTTGGCCCTGGAGGTGACAGAAGCCACTGAAAGCTGGAAAGCCACCCGATGATGGTGCCAAGGACCACTGCTTCTGGGGCCATATCGCCATTCATATTCAGGAACTCTTCCTTAGCAGGGTGTGGTGGTGGCACACACTTGTCATCTCTCTAGGAGGCTGAGGCAGGAAGATGGCAAGTTTGAGCTCAGCCTGAGCAACTTAGTGACTTAGTGAGACCCTGTCTAGGAGGAGCTCAGTCGTAGGTACAACTTTCATCCACCCTGTGCCTTCCACCAGAGAAGGTCCCCGCTTCCTGGGTCCCTACTTCCTGTGTCTCTGCTTCCTGAGTCCCTGCTTCCTGCATCCCTATTTCCTGTGTCCCCACATCTTGAGTCCCTACTTCCTGCACCCCTAATTCCTGTGTCCCTGAATCCTGAGTCCCCGCTTCCTGTGTCTCTGCTTCTTGAGTCCTCGCTTACTGTATCCCCACTTCCTGTGTCTTGGCTTCCTGCAGCCCCACTTCTTGTGTCTCCATTTCCTGTGTCCCCAGCCCCAAGTCACATCGGGACAGTTGTGGTGATCAGTGAAGCCCAGGACAGAGCTCCAGCTCGGCAGGCCAGGCCAGGCTGGACACTCGCAGCGTGTCCGTGGTCCCTGGGGACGTCATCTCTTTGGGAAGGGCCCAGGCGGGAGCCCCGGCCAGGGCAGGGGACAGAGGCCCGGCTGGGCTGGATGCCAGCCTGCCTGTCACCGAGACGTCACCCTGCAGGGGGGCGTCCTTCTCTGGCCCAGGTGTTTGTTTGAATGATGTTAAGAGCTCATCCGTGTCTGGGGTCCGAACATCCTTTCGATGCATTAATTTCTGTCCTCAGCAGGGCTGCCCGCCCCGTCCCCCTCCTGGGTCAGCCTTGAGTAATGATGAGCACCCACGAGCATTCACTGTCCATGAGTTCAGGACCAGGCGGGGGCACATTCTCCGCTCGGCCCCTGCCGGTTTCACAGTGTCTCACATTCCCGAGTAGTATCACCCGTTGCTCCTGCAAGACGTCTGCTCACACAGGACTCTGCGCCAAGGCCCGGGCAGGCACCTCCCTCCCGCGGAGCGCATCTACACCAGCAAGGCAAAGCACCAAATAATTTAAATGACACCCCCAACTCGACCCCTGAGATGCACCAACACAAGTTTCTTTCCTTTCTTTTTTTGCTTTTTGAGACAGAGTCTCGGCTCTCGACACGTAGTTCAAGCTGCACTTGAACTCACTATGAAGTCCAAGCAGGCCTAGAACCCGCGGTGATCCTACTGCTTCAGCTACCCAAGTGGCAGGATTACAGGCACATATCATCACACCTGACTAATACACGGTTTTTTGGTTTCGTTTTGTTTTTTAAGACAGGGTCTCACTTAGTACTTCAGGCTGGCCTTGAACTCGCTATGTACTCCAGGCTGGATTCAAACTCGGGGGAATCCTCCTGCCTCGGCCTCCTGAGTGCTGGGATTACGGCTGTGCACCACCATACCTGGCTCCAGCTAACACGTTTCTGACCCTTCCTGTCACCGTCCAGAGGGGGACGGCGTTGGCACAGGGAGACCCTGGGGTCTGCTGCTCAGAGGTGAGGGCAGTTTGCTGCCTTGCTCCTGGCTGAGGTCCGTGTCATCCTCTGGCCTCTTACCTTCCCTGCAGGGAGGACACTGACGTCACAGGGAGCCCACTGTGCCCACGGGAGGCGCCGCCATCTCCCCGGCATGAACGGGGCTCAGGCCTACCTGCACTTCCTCCTCCATCCCCCTGAGTCCTGAGGAACTGGCTTGGGTTCCAAGACCCGCTCCCAGGTGACCTCCTACAACCCCTTCCGTCCCAGGCAGGCAATGGTGACCTGTGACCCCAAGGTGCCGACGCCGTCTGTGCCCCTGGGAGAGAGCAGGTCACAGCCCTGCGTTTGTGCAAACAGATAAAGAACAAAGTGGCCCATAAATCAGGGCAATGGGAGAAACGAATCCTGAGCCTCTGGGAGGGGTGAGGTGGATGCAGAGGGTGGGGGTGAAGTCTCATGCAACCTGGCCAGTGACAGAGGCTGACCTGGTTGGGCGGGGTGGCACACACCTGTCATCCCAGCACTCTGGGAGGCTGAGGCAGGAGGATCCCAAGCTCAAGCCCACCCTGAGCAATCAATTTAGAGACTTAGCGAGACACTATCTCAAAAGAGAAAATAAAAAGGGCTGGGCAACTCACTGTGAAGGCCCAGGATTCAATCTTTAGCATCCTACCCACAAAAGGTCGGCCCAGGGCTCCAGGGGCACAGTCCCTGCTCTGTGGGCTAGATGGAAAGCAGAGACCCTGGAAGGACATGGCAAATCCTGGCCAGGCAGTCACAGAGAGACTGTAGGCATACAATACCCCAGCCTCAGTCTCCCCAGCTGCTAACTAACTGAGCAGTTAATAGCTGAGTGTGAGCACCATTCAAGGCCAAGGAGCTGTGCGCTGTCCCAAGAGGGACGCTGGCCCAGCAGAAGGTCCCAGGGCACCCCAAGCTCGATCCCCTTCGCAGTACACCAAAGGGGCTGCTGCTGTGTCCTTGGAGGATGGGAGGATGAGGGATCTCACCCGAGACACCAGGCCTGTACCAGGTGCTCAAAAACATCTCCATGCCATCTCACTCTGCATCTGACCCCGCACATCCCAGGATGGGAAGGCTGGAAGGGGAGACGTGGGAGGCCCGGGTGATCTGGGAAGGCCTTGTCCTGGGGCCTCCTCTCTCATCGCCCCAGGTCCTGCTGCTCCCGAAAGCCAAGCCCCTGCTCTACTCCGGGCTGCTCCAGGTGAGGCTCCTGTCCCCACGTTCCCGGGACAGAGGGGCCTTCTGGGCGAGCTTGCGTCCCCGAGGATCTGCACACACCACTGCAGCTGCTGCCTGGGCCCCACCCCAGATCTCTCATCCCCAGGCCTGGTGTGCCACAGCTGGGCTGTTTATCTGCCTGTCCCCTTGAGACGTCACCCCCACCCAGCGGGCCACTGGGCTCCGTTTTCTTTTTTAGATAAGGAGTCCTCGCAGGCTTCCTTCGTGGCCTTCGCGTGACCCCAGGGTCGGGGCTGCTGAGGCCGAGGGCTGGACTGGGAGCCGGCCTCAGGATCAGAGATGGGGCCCCGCCTGCCTCTGCTGTGCTCCAGGGCTGTCTTGTGTGTCTGTGTCCTGGGCCCGGACATGGGTGACAAATGCTCCAGGCATTCGGGGAATGAATGGATGCGCGTGAGCCAGGGACACAGCCGGGATCCGGGCAATTCCAGGCCCTCACCTGGTAATTTGGTTACCAGGCCATGTGGAGCAGCCCATTTAAGTGGGTGATGAGTGTTAACAGGCACTCTGGGGCCCAGGCAACGGGCAGATACCTCGGGCTCTCTGAGACCTACTCTCTTCACCCACGGTTCCCCTGGGTGTCCTCCCTCCCTTTCTTCCTCCTCCCTTCCTTCTCTCTCTCTCTCTCTCTCCTCCTTCCCTCTCTTTCTTTTTCCTTTTTGAGACAGGGTCTCATTATGTAGTCCTGGTCATCCTGAACTTGCTATGTAGCTCAGGATAGCTTTGAACTCGGGACTCTCCTGCCTCAGCCTCTCAAGTGCTGGGATTTACAGTTGTGTACCAGCACACCTGGCCAGGGGTTCATTCATAGTCACAGTCTGATCACTGGCCCTCTGCTCCCTGCCCGCTCTTATTGTGAGCAGAAAAGGTGTCCTCTGTCCCTCCTGGTTCCACCCCTCCCCAGCCCAGCAAATGGTGAATTAGTGAGACCCTCTCAGAATAAAGAGTTAAAAGTGGCCGGGGCTTGAGGATTTTGAGGGGGATTTATGGCCCTGTGTCTTTTATTGTCATAAATTGCATTTGAACGGTCACTGCATAGTTTGATTACACCTTGTCCAGGTTGTGCACGGCATTCCCACCACAGCCTGGGGACAGGAGGACGCAGGGGCTGCGGGGGCTGGGAGGAACCCTTCACCTCTGCTCGGTGCCCCGCCCCCCTCCAGCAGAACCACTTTGCAGCCCCAGGTGGAGGTGGTGATGGGGACACAAGAGGGGCCCAGCTGCAGGGGAGCAGTGCGGTAGCCTCCGGGCACACCCGTCCCCCGTCCCCTCATCTGGCCTCAGTGAGAGACTCTGGCTTTGGAAGGCCAGGCACCAGGCTTGTCCCGAGCAGGCACTGAGCTACCTTTGGTGGCAGGCAGGGTCCTGGAGCCGCTGCACCCAGGCATCCCGCACTGTCACTGCTGTGTACAATCCATAACCCTAAATGACACCCGTCTCTTATCTGGCAGCTGGGGTTCAGCAGTCCCTTCATTAAGCCTGGAGAACAAAGGCGGCCGGGGTCTCCTAAGTGCAAACGCCCCGTCACCCCGGGTGTGAGGGCCGTACTGTTTACAGATGGAGGAGATAACCAACCGCGGAGGTCTCAGCCTCCTCACCACCCCCACGCTGTCCCCTGACCACCCCGGTGCTCCAGCTGGCCCAGGCCATTCTCAGCCCTGGCTGAGGGGAAGGGCGGGTGCGGTGTGGGCTGGGGCCCCACAGAAACCAAGCATTGTATTGTTTTTTTCTCAGTGCTGAGGACTGAAACCAGCACCTTCACGCTGAGCTCCATCCGCAGACCTTTTAGTTTTTATTGTGAGACAGGGTGTCTCTGAGTTGCTGTGTTGCCAGAGCTGGGCTTCAACTTGGGATCCTCCTGCCTCAGCCTCCCAGAGCACTGGCATCACAGGCTTGCACCACCATCCCTGGAAAGAACTGGATTTGGTGGGGTGGCGGCACATCTGTTAGTGCTGAGGGGAAGAGGGAAGCAGGAGTGGAGCCCGCGGGTTAAAACTGACCACCCTCCGACGGAGACCCTCCCCAGGCTCTCAGAGTCAGAGCTACACAGAAGGGCTTGCACACCATCCTGATGGGGAGCTTGCTCCTCCAAGGGGTCTGCTCCTTCAGAGGGGAGCTCGGGGTAAAATCCCACATCGGTCTACTGCCTGAGACTGCGGGCTGGTGCCCGCCTGGGCTGGTGTTCGCACTGTGTGTTCCGAGGCACTCAGAGGGGTCAGAGAGACCTAGACTGCCTACCGGGTGTGTTGTTATTCATCCTACTACTCGGGACACCAGGCAGATGAGGGTCGTCACCCTCCGCGCCAGCTGTGTCCAGCAAGATGCTCCTGTCCAGACCCACACGCGGTCCTCTTGCCATCTTGAGCAGATAGTTAGGGCCTCTTGGGTTTGTGCAGGTTGCCATCCCACCCAGCTGGCAGGGCGCCAGTGTCCGGGGCTGGGGCCTGGCCCCCGAAAGCGTGGTGTCCCACTGGGGGACATGGGACTCTGTGTACTGGACACCCGATGGTACTTTGAGCTGTGTGAAAATCTCTCCCCCTCCCAGCTTCCTAGCAGCAGGTGCGAGGGTGCACACACGTGTAAGGCACACATGTAACACGTGACACCCCCCACCAGGGCACACAACACGCACAAGACACCCGGTTCGCACTGCTCGGCACCATTTTCTACTGCAAACCTCAGCCTTCTGGGCCAGGAGCGGGGGTCCCCAAGCCAGGAGGAGGAGCGTGGAAGGGGGCCGATGTTCCAGTGTGATTCACAGGAGCCTCAGCAACCCGGGTCCCTGGCACACACGGTTCCCAGCAGGGTGCGTGCCAATGGGCCAGCGGGCGGCGCTCAGGCTGTGACGGGCGACGGGGCAGCTGGAGGCTGCATTCATTGCCCCCGCCCACCTCCTGCCATGGGACCCTGGCTGGACAACTGTACAGCCTGAGATGACACTGTCCGGACTGTGGGTCACCCCAGAGTGACAGTCATGGCACTAATCGCACCCCAGCCAGGCCCAGGCTCCCTGTGGGGTGGGGTGGCAAACCCCTTCCCGGCTCCGGGCAGTGGTGTCTTTGAACTCCGGCCGCATCCACACCCAGAGTGGGACCCACATGGCGAAGGGGCCGCTCCAGGCTCACCGGCAGCTCCTGGCTTTGGCCCAGGTGCCTTCCCAGCCACCCGCCAGGGCCCTGGGTGTCTAGGACAGGGAAGGCGCACCCGGCACCCCAGGAAGTGAGGCTCCACGGGGCGAAGGGCAGGATCAGGCCTGGACACATCGGGTGAGATAACATCTCTTCCGCCCAGAATGTCCTCGTCCGCTCCGCCCTCTGAGTAATCACTTTCAGAGTTCATTAGACTCAGGAGAAGTAAACTTTCAAACTCAAAACACATGCCGCCCTCGAAGAACAGAAACCACACAGGCCGCCACCGGGGCGTGGGGCACCAAGGGGACACCTGCCCGGGGCTGTCCAATGACAGCGTGTTAACCTGGTCCAGTCTCTCCAGTGGGCACCGTCCTCATCCGCCGGGTGCACAGAGGCGCAGAAATGCTGGGTCACCCTCTTCAGCTGCCTGGGTTCGCAGCCTGGGGCTGCCCTGGAAGGGCTGCGTGGTGCTGGGCAGGGGGCGTGGCCTTGGGAAGCAGGTCACACCTGTGCCCCGGGGGCAGGGAGGTGCCAGAGCACAGTACAGACACTCTCCCTCCCCCACCCCCGCCCCACCCCTACCCCCACCCCGTTATAACACTGCTATTCTACTCAACAACTGGAACTTCCTGTGGCCAGAGTACTGCGTGCTTTAATAAATCATAGCTCTTTCGATCCACTCTGATCCCCTTTTACAGACGATGAGTTCAGGGCACAGACAAGTTGAGCCGCTTTCCCAGGGCTGCACAGCTCAGCAGCGCTGGAGCCAGGATTACAATCCAGACGTTGTGGCTCTGCGTCCACAGGGGAGTCTGCGTCCTCCACGCCTGGGTACCTGAGGGAGAGGCCGTGACTGGCTCATGACAGGGAGAAGAGCAGGGCTCTGAGGGAAGATGCCGGGAACCAGGGCTCTGCGCTGAGACCTAAAGAATGAGCAGAGCTGGGCCTGGTATGTGTACCCGCAATCCCCACACTCTGGGAGGCTGAGGCGGGAGGATCGCGAGTTTGAGCCCAGCCTGGGCAATACAGTGGGCAATACAGGTCTTAGCAGGACTCTGTCTCAAAGTAAAAACTGAAAAAAAGAAAAAAATGAAAAAGGACTGGAGATGTACCTCAGTGCCAAGGCCTGGGTTCAATCCCAAGTGGAAAAGAGAGAAAGAGAGAGGGAGGGAGAGAGAGGGAATGAGCAAATGAACAGGTGAAATAAGGAAGCTCTTGTCATTTTATTTCATCTTTGTATGGTTTGTGTAGTCACAGCCCAGTCTCTTTCCATTCCTTAGCAGCATCCATCACCCATCCACTCATCCAACACCCACCTATCCATTATCCATTTGTCTACCCATATATCGCCCGTCTATATCCACTCGTCCATCACCATTCATCTATCATTTATCTATCACCTATCCATCAACATCCATTCATCATTCATCCACCTATCATCTGTCATCCATCATCTATCCATCCACCCACCCATCACCATTCATTCATCATCCACCTACCCATCCATCATCTATCCATTCATACACACATAATCCATCCATCCATCCATCATCCATCCACCCGCCCATCACCATTCATTCATCCACCTATACATCCATCATCTCTGCATTCACACATACATACATAATCCATCCATCCATACACGCACACATACATGATCCATTTATCCATCCATCCAACCATCATCCATTCATCCTTCAATCTCTCCATCCATCCACCATCCATCCATCCATTCATACATACACCCATTCATACACACATGTATCATCCATCCATCATTTATCTATCCATCCGTCTACCCATCCATCCTTACATACATCATCCAGCCATCCACCCATCCATCCATCATACATACATACATATATCACTCATCCATCATCCATCCACCATCCTTGCTTACATCATACATACATGGTCCATCCATCCATCCATCTACGTATCATCCATCATTTATCCATCACTCATCCTCCAGCCACCCCTCATCCGTCCACAGCCCATCCACCCAGCCATCCATAGAATACTTACTGGGCATACACACGACTCCACGGTGCCTCGGGGGCACTCGGCAGCCAGCAGGGGGCAACCCCAGGGACAATGTCATTATTCATAAGCGAATTCCAAATGTCCTGTCCCTATAGCCAGGTGGGAGGGCGGTGACTTCCCGGTGAGCCAAGATGTTGGGTGTGTGACCTCAGAAGAGCCAGGCAAGTCAGCCTCAGGTTCCCAAGTGGACAGAGTGGGTCGGGCCCGTGGATGTTGGGAGGCTTCTGCACCCAGAATCCTGGCACCTTGTGCCTTCAATCACTCGACAAACAGCCCCCTAAGAGAGCCTGGCCGGCCCCACACTCCCAGTGGCTGCTCTGTCCTGGCTGCAGCCTGCGCCCGTCATCCCTCACCAGGGCCGGCTCCTCTCGGCTCCCCACACAGCCCCTTGTTCCGGGTCTCAGGGCAGCTGGAAGCGGCTCCAAGAGATGAGCCTTTAATTTGTTTCCAGGTCAGCGACCTCTGCACCCCAAGGACACAGCCTCCCAGGCAGGAGGCCCCGAAATAGCCATGTGTGTGCGCCGGCCAGGCCATCCATCACCGCCGGCCTCTGTCCCGGATGCCGCCCTCTGGAGCCACGATGAACCCACGAGTGACGGCCCTCAAAGGGCCCATTGTCCCCACACGGAGGGGCTCTGCCCTCCCCGAGCGGCCCCAGGAAGGAAGCGAGAGGCCTGTGCGGCACCCGGGGGCCTGGTCTCCTCTCTTGTCCCCACTCAGTAGCTGGTGCCGTGCCTGGTGCTGCCATGGCCGCCCTGCCCCTTGTCACCAGCTCCTGACGCCCCCGGAAATCCTGCAGGCCCCCCGTCTTCCGTTTCGCAAGTGATAGACGAGCCTCAGCAAGTGTGTCTGCTGTAGCCCAGAGATCAGCAATGATCTGCAGTGAGCACGGATCTTGTTCCTGGATCTGACTGTGTCCTCCAGAGACCTGGGACCCCAGCACTCCGGGAGGCTGAGGCGGGAGGGTTGCAAGTTTGAGCCCACGCCCGGGCAATCCAGTGACTTAGTGAGACTCTGGCTCGAAATTTAAATTTTCTTTCTTATTTATTTATTTAATTAGAGACAGGGTCTCGCTATGTAGCTCAGGCTGATTTTGAACTCACTATGTAGTCCAGGCTGCCCTCTAACTCAGCACAATCCTCCCGCCTCAGCCTCCCAAGTGCTGGGATGACAGGTGTGGTCTACCACATGCAGCTAAATTTGTTTTTAAAAGCTGAGAATGTAGCTCCACTTGAAGGCCCTGGGTTCAATCCTCAGTACAGCAAAATGGAAAGAAAAGAAAGAAAAAAGAGGTGTCAGACTGGTGGCGACTTGCTGAGATTCAAGAGAAAGGGGAAAATCTTTACGTTCCTCCATGGTACCGCTTGTTAAATACGTCCCCAAAGCCAGATCCAAAGTTCGCTCGGGTCCTCACTGCTCTGATCGCACGCGCCCTTACTGTAGGCGGCACGGACGTCTCTTTATGTTCCAGCCCCTGTACGGAAAGCACTTTGTCCGTGGCGAGTCCCAAAACAACCTCAGAAGGCACCACGGTCATCGCGGGGAAACTGAGGCAGGGTATGCTCGGTGAGCTTCTCCAAGGTTGCACAGGCAGGCTGCAGCCGGGCAGGGAGCCGAGCTTGATCTCCGGGAGCTGCCGGAGGAAGGACTCGAGATGGACAGTTAGGGCTCGGAGCAGCGTACAACGTGGACATCGGGCCGGGAGCAAGGAGGACATCACCTCCTCCAGCTGCGTCCCTAGCACCCCGCGGCACTCTAGCCGAGGGAGCGAGCACGGCCTGCGTGCACACTGCTGGGGGCGGGAGGCCCACTTCCTCTGAGGAGGCCGGGCTCACCCCAGAGTCAGGGACCCCTTCCAAGGCGTCTTGGAACGAATCCTCTAGGACGCAACCCAGTTCTGAGACGGGGCGCGCCGGAGCCTGCAAGAGGGTCTTGGGCATCAGGCTCGCGGGTTAGCAAGGTGCAGCCACAGTGCGAAGCTGAGGGGCGCAGTGAGGGGGCTTTGGTCCTGCCCTTCCCTTCCTTCGTCTGTATTCCTTTCTGGTCCCGGGGATTGAACCCGAGGCCTTCGCCCTGAGCCACAGCCCCGCTCTTTTTTCATTTTGCATTTTGAGACAAGGTCCCACTAAGGTGGCCGCCGCAAACCTGTAATCTTCCTGCCTCAGCCTCCCAAGCCGCTGGGGTTCTAGGTGTGTGCAAACTGGGCCAGCTTAGCCAGTTTTCTCCTCGGAGAACGGCATCGGCCACGCCTCGTTGCTGACTTGGTTGTATCCAGTGCTCAGACACGCCTTTCCCGGTGGGCGTGAGGGGCAGTGCTTCGTGCCCAGGCCTGGGGGAGACTGGGCCTTGGCGGGGTTCCCACTTAGGAGGCCATTTTCCTCCAGTGGCAGGCGCCAGGCTGGCTTCCCCTGCTATCTGCCCTGTCACCCACAGCCCCGGGGCTTCACGGTCAGGTCCCATCCTGTCCTCCCTGCGTGGCCCCGGGTGCTATCTCCGTGCCTTTTACACAAACCAGGGGACCGGACTGCAGAAAGGTTCAGAGAGGTCCTGAGGCCTCAGGGGGCTGGGGACAGCTTAACCTGGTCTCCTCCTGAGGTCCCTTCCAGGAGGGGTCAGAAAGGCCACCAGAGGGATCAGGGAGCAAGTCAGGCCTATAATCCCAGCACTCCGGCGGCTGAGGCAGGAGGAACTCTGAGAATTCAAGGCCAGCCTGAGCTACATAGCGAGACTCCATCTCAAAAAACCCACCAAACAAAAATATAATAAAAAAGAGTTTCTAGGGCAGTGCAGATGGGCCGGCACCTTTCTGCGGCTTCCCAGGAATCTGAGCAATGTTGGTGACGTCGGTTGTGCCACGGCAGCCACCCCCAGGGTGACGCTGGCCTGGCCCCCTGGGTGACTGCACGTCCTCTGGGATGAATGAGCCCACAGTGAGGTGCCAGCCTTGGGCGGGACCCGGGGGCAGAGGCGTGGGCACGGCCCTGTCAGTGTGCAGCCTTCTGTCACCCAGCCCGCAGGGGCCGCATGCAAATGAGAAAGCGAGGGGCAGGCAGGAGGGGAGGCAGGACAGCTCAACAGCTGTGCCACCCGCAGGCGGGAGGCGTCGGAGGGGCACGGGGATGAAGGGCACAGTCTCCCTTGAAGAGGAGAGTGGCTGGTCCAATTTCCCTTTTCGCAGATCTGAGCAGTGCTCTTGGCCTAGATAGCGTATCTGTGTGAAACATCTCCATGGAGTTTTTCTTTTTTTTAAATTTAGAACTCTATAAAAATGGGGCAGGGGGAGAGACAGTGTGGCGGCTCATGATTATAATCCCAGTACTTGGGAGGCTGAGGCAGGAGGATCTCTGAGAGGTCAAGGCCAGCCTGAACTGCATAACAAGACCCTGTCTCCAAAAACAAACAAACAAAAAAAGCAAAAAATGATCCCAGCATTCTTGGAGGCTGAGGCGGGAGGATGGTGAATTTGAGCCCAGTCTGGGCAATTTAGTAACTTAGTGAAACCTTGTCTCAAAATAAAAAAACACTGGGAATGTAGTTCAGTGCAAAGGCCCTGATTCAATTCCCAGTACCACAATAATAATAATAATAATAATAATAATAATAATAATAATAATAATAATAATAATAAAAATAGTAACGATAACAATAATTTTTAAAGTGTTGAGACTCTCATGACCACGCTGGGAAAGGAGAGCTGTGTACAACAGCGTGGCCATCCCCAGCAGCCCCACTCTCTGGACAGCGGGCACACTCATCGCCCTGAGGGACAGGATGGACGTGCCAGGCCTGGCCACGTTGGCTGCCATGCAGGCCACATCCACCAGCAGGAGGCCAGAGCAGGGAGCCCGCACTGCCGCTTGGCTTCTTTTCTTAGTAACTCGGGAGGGTGCAGGCCGGGTGCCTGGAAGGGGTTGGAAGTGTCCCAGCCACGAGTGAGAGTCACTAGTGGGGGTGTCTGATCTTCCCTCTCCCACCTTTAATGAAATGTGGGCATTTCCTTCAGGGCCCTGCAGGTGGAGGAGAAAGCCGACAGGGCTGTCTTCTCAGGGTTCATGGTGGTAGCTGAGGGGAGCACACAATCTCTCTCTCTCTCTCCTGCAGTTCTGAGGGTTGAGCTCAGGGTCTTCGCACTGAGCTCCATCTCGACCTCTTTTTATTTTTCATTTTGAGACAGGATCTCGCTAGGTTGACCAAGCTTCACTTGAACTTGCGATCTTCCTGCCTCAGCCTCTCAGAAGGCTAAAACGACAGGTGTGCACCACCACTCCCAGCCTGGCTACAATGTCATCATCTCTACACGTGGCATTATGACTTGGAACAAAAATGCCCCCCAGGAGGCACCTGGGTCGTGAGGGTTGACCCATCGATGAGTGTGTAGCTGTACAGCTGGTGGAAGGAAGTCAGCTGGGCTGTGACCTTGGGAGCTTCCTGTTTGGAGCGCTCCCTCTTTCCTTGCTTCCTGGCTGCCATGAGGTGAGCAGCTTTGTTCCACCCCATCCTCCCGCCATGATGTTCCCGCCTCCCCAAGGCCTGGAAACCACAGAGCTAGCTGACCATGGGCTGAAACCTAGAAACCATGAGCCAAAACAAATCCTTCCTTCTTTATGCTGCTTTTCCCATAACGGAAAGCTGGCTGACACGTGTCATCCAGAGTCATTGTGGCACAAGGCCTTTAAATGCCTCAGCTCTAAGGGACATATGCAGTTCTGCCTTCATCTTTGGGCTACATTGGCCACATGGCCTCGTCTGACAGCCATGTTGTCCTATGCACCCAAGAAGGAGAGTCAAGGCAGATTTCAGGGGTGAGCTGTAGACAGCGGCCTCTCTCACAGGGAGGAGAATTGAAGCCCACCAACACCGAAGGAGCTCAGCTGGACTACGAATGTGAGAACCTACATAAAAAGGGCAAAGTCACAGTGGGATGCCAGGCAGGAGAGTAGTGTGACTAAAACAGGAAGTACGCGTTTCAGAAGAATAGAAGGCCTGTGGAGATAACTGTAGTCAGAATACCAGGGAAACGCAGGCTTGTATTTCCCATTTCCCAGTAGAGAGTTGTGGCTCCATGCGGACCAAGTTAGCACCCACTGAGAAGAATTCTAGAAGTTTCCGTGGCAACATGGCTGCCTCTAACCTGACAGGATCTCCTCCTCTAGCGGCGCGGAAAGCTCCCGCAATTCCTCCACCACCAATGCTCCATGTGGCAGAGCCAGGAATTAATTAGAAGGGAAAAAAACCTCTCGAGTCAAAACACACATCTCACAACCTATTAGCATGAAGATTAGCATTAAAGAAAGTTGGAAACTATAACATTTTAAGCACAATTTATAAGTCTAATTTCCTGCGTGTCACTGGCAGATAATAAATGCTTTTCCTCTGAGTTGAAAAGAAGGCTTGGTGGAGGCGTGGGGGGTTGGGGCAAAAGAAAGAAAAAGTTAATTGAAGGCCCATTAGTTTATTTTTAGTCACCGCATCCGAGGGCCAAGGGACGCTTCCCTTTCTAATAGAACATGCCTTCCGATGTTGCTGGGAAGTCCCCCGGCCCCGGCCTTGCCAAGGTGCCACTGATTTTGGACAGAATTCCTCAGCCCGGGGCTTTGAAGGCTGCGGGCGGCCGGGCCGAGAGGGGAGGTGGCTGGCCAAGGGCCGAGGTTAATTGCTCAGGGGCTGAGAAGGAGCAAGAGGCACATTGTGGGTGCCGGCCGCTTCCTGCATGGCGCTGGAGATTCCTCGCCCACCGAGGCCAGAACAGGACCTTCGTCCTCATTCGCCAGAGCCGAAGGGGTTTCAGATTTTAGCTTTGGGCCTGAGCAACTCTTTTTGTTTTAGATGGAAATTAAATGGGGACAGGAGCGGGGGAGCTGGGCAGTGGGATGCAGAGTGACATCACTGCGACAGACACGCCATTACGCAGCAGCCACTTCTACACCATCCTGCCTGAGGACCGGGGAGGCCAAGGGGAGGCCCAGCTGTCCCTGGGGCAGAAGGAGGGGACAGCAAGAGGGGGACCCCAAGGGAGGCGGTGACACCCAGAAGCACCTGGGCCTCTGGTCCCAGCTGGGATTCTTACCAAGTCCTCGTCACACAGGCTCACCGGGGACGGCTGGGGACAGCCTTGTCCTCATCTCAGATGGAACAAAGGACCTGGGGGGAAACTGAGGCAGGCAGTAGCAGGCCTGTGCTGACGCCTCTCACACACTGGTATCGCCTGGCTGCACCTTCTTCCACCTTGGTGACTTCCGGGGCCTGGTCTCCACCCTCCTCCCGCGGCCTCCTCTGACTTGGTCGTGCCTCTTCCTGCTGCCTGCCACCCTCCTCACTGGCAGCCCCTCTCCGGCCTTTCTTCTCCTTTGGCTCCTCCTGGCCTCAGCCTTCTGGGCCAGTTTTGAAGTCTTTGAGAAATTCCCTTTGCCTCTGGCCTCCCGCTCCTTCCAAACCACGTCTTAGGATTCAGCGGGGGCTGGAGGGAGCTAGTCGCCCGCAAGAAGGCCGATGGTGCGCTCCTACCACCCAGCGCTCTGTGAGGCTGAGGCAAGGAGATCTCAAGTTCCCTGCCAACTTGGGCAACTTAGAGACACAGTGAGACCTTGTCTCAAAAAACTAATTAATTAATTAAAGGCTGAAGATGTACTCACTGTGAAAGCGCTAGTCTCAAAGTCCTACAAAAAAAAAAAGATAAAGAAAAAGGAAAGAAGGAAAGAAAGAAAGGAAAGCTACATTTACTGAACACCTACTGTATACTCAGTCTTTTTTTTTTGTATACTCCGTCTTATGCTGGACAGTCAGCTTTTTCTAATCCCCTTAAAAACAGAAGGGGGTGAGTATCGTTGGTATTATTATTTCTTTTGAGGGGGTAGTTTGTTTTGTTTTTGAGATGAGGTCTCACTATGTATTCCAGGCTGGCCTTGAACTCATGGCGACCTTCCTGCCTCAAGTCTCCCCCGTGCTGGGACTGGGGGCGAGCGCCAACATGCCCAGCAATGTCAAAGGCCCTTTGCTGAGTCTCCAGGATTCTCCCCCAAGTCCTGAGCAGCCTGTGTCTCCCAGCACGTCCTGCACAACTCAGAGGAAGAGGGGCACAGGACACGCTCTGTGTCAGATGGGGGGCATCTGGAGGCCCTGGGCACGGAGGTCTCTGCGGGTTGACGAGGTCGGCGAGGTCCAAGCTGGGCTGCTAAGCAGCTGGCTGTGGAGCTGCCTTGGACCCTGCCCAGAGCTTCCTGGTGGAGGTTTGCTCCGGGGGCAAACAGGGCAGATTGGAGGCCTGGTCTGCAAACAGCCACAGAGAGGGGACCCCGTGCAACCTCGTAAGACTGACAGAGAAGCTAGACAGCATGGTGGTGCATGCCTGTCATCCCAGCACTCAGGAGGCTGAGGCAGGATGATCGCCAGGAGTGTGAGGCCAGCCTGGACTCCATAGTGAGTTCAAAGACAGCCCGGACTACACAGCCAGACCCTGTCTCAACACCTTCCTCCCTAAATAAATAACAGACTTCAGGAGAAATGCAGATGCAAAGAGGGGGAGGCGCTTCCCCAGAGTCGCACTGTGAAGTCCAGGTCTCCTATTTCCCACCCTCACGGCCACAGAGAGGGGACGGTCAGCGTGAAAGCTCAGGATGCAGGATCCTCCAACCGTCGCAGCTCAGGCTTGGTTTTTAGAAATTCATGGACATGGGTGACAGTTTTTTCCCCTCAAATAAACGTTTAACACTCAAGCATCTTTTGTTGCATCCCGGAAGAGCCATCCCGGGGCCTTGGAGACGGCGTTAACAAGCAGCGCGTACTGAGGAAACGCTGATTTTCACATTGTTCTCAAACTGCTTGCTTGCAGAATCCGGCGCCAAATGAGAGCAGGGACTTTGAAGGGAGAAATTGAACGCTGAAATCCTTGGTAACAAACGAGAGGGCAGGCAGTGAGCTCAACACAACACCTGGGAAGGTCCAAGGTGTGGCAAGAGCCACTCGGTGGTAGCGGGGTCCGACTCAGGTCCCTGGACCACAGGGACGGCGCAGCCCATGGCCCTGGGCCTCAGTGTCCCTGAGTGTGGAAGGGACGAGTTTGCAGCAGCAGTATGTCTGTGTGTGGTGCTCTGTGACGCTTAGCTGCCTGTTATGAGGCGCAGTGAAAATATGATGACTGCTTTTTTTAAATTTATGACACTAAAAGACACATTGCCATGAATCCCCTCAAAATCCCCCCGACTTTGAACACACTCATCCCACCCTCCTCGCCACTTCCTGCGGCAGCTCTGGAGTCTGCTTTCCCGAAGGGCTTTAGCTGCGCTGTTCTGGCTGCCTCGATGTCCTGAATGGATTCAAAACGTCTCCCTTTTGGGCTCAATTTGACTTTGGGGAAGAGCCAGAAGTCACATGGTGCCAGACCCGGTGACTAAGGTAGATGAGGACATAGCGCTGTGTGTTTTTGAGAGCCTAACTTTCCGTTAGATGGCACCTGGCAGCATCATTCACTGTGTTTCTGATCACACCTCTTGGACTTCAAGGCCCCCAGAAACAAGCCACATAAACGCCCGTAGTTCATCGTTCACACAGTCCGTGGCATTCTGGGCAGCAGCAGAAACGGAAGGAGATGCTCACCAGTCTTTTCCCTGCAGAGTTCAAGGGCAGCCTGGGCTACATAGTGATGCCCTGTCTCAAGAAACCAAACCAAAATAAAATAAAATAAAATAAAATGGGGGAGTGGGCTCACCCTGTGGGATGAAGTGGGGCGGCATACACCTGAGTGATCACAACCGGCCCCCTTCCAGAGGACCAGCTAGCAAGGCAGCACATTTCGGGGTACACTGAAGTGAATTCCTTGGGGAGGGGATACCTTGCCTGCCTTTTTTGGTTATTTTTGGTGCTTGGCAAGTGCCAGAACTGCTTGTGAGCCGTGCTGAGCTGCCGGTCCCTGCGCGGAGGACGAGGTGAGGGGCCGTGCGGGCTGCTTGCCGGCTCTGTGGAAGGCGTCCCTCCCAGACCCTCCCAGGCCCGCCCATGCTCCCTGAGATGCTTCTTCCCTGGTTGCCTGAAGGCTGGGAAACTGCTCGCTCTCTCTGGTTTTGGTTCTGGGCAAACACATTTCCTCATCTCCCGTTACTTCCAACACCTTCGCCGCCCACCGCCTTCTGTCCTCCAGGAAGACAGCCGGAGGAGACGCAAGACACAGCTCCCAGGCTCTTCTCTTCTGTAAACAGACCTGACGTGGTGGCGCAGGCAGACTCCATCCCACAGAGAAGGGGACAGATTCTGCCCCAGATCCTAGGGCAGCTTGGGCAACTCACTCCCACCTTCCATCCCCTTGCTGGGAGCCAGGGGCAGAGACACTGTGGGACCAAGAGTGCGTTTGGTAGGACCGAGGGAGTAAGAACTGGGCAGCCCGGGTCCCCGCACACAGGGAAGGGCCTGAGAGGGGACCCTGCAGTCAACCCGGCTGGCTGTGGTCAGCGGTTCCTTCCACCTCGAGAAGTCAGCAAGGCCTGGCTGGCAGCCCTTCACCTTGAAGCTGGATGTGGAAACACTGCTGGAGGCTCTCCTGCCCCAGCCTCCCAGGCAAATGTCACACGTCAGGGCTGGGCACTTTGCTTAGCCTGTGCTCCGTTAGTCTGCTTTTCTGTGGCAGGGACACAGCACCCGACAACCACAGTTTAGAGAAGTTGGATCTGGCTCACGGTTTCAAGGATTCAGTCCATGGTTGGCTGCTCCAAGGCAGGAACATCATGGTGGAAGGGTTTAGGGAGCAAAGCTGCTCAGTTCATGATGGTCGGGAAGCAGAGTAGGGGACAGTGCCAGAGAAGAAGCAGTGGAGGACCGGATATGGACCCCAAAATCACCCTCCATGACTACCCAGGTACACCCAGGAGGCTGCTCCACCCAACCCCAGGGCAGGTCCCAAAGCCAATCAAGGAGGCCCAGGGACCAGCTCTGTGGCGAGCACCCTGCTCTGGGAAGGGATGGGTGACGACCCCCTGACGTGGCACCCCGTCTTTGCTAGCCTTGTGGAGGGAGGAGCCCGGGATGGGGCCTGCCTGTGCGTGGCCGTGGGCAAGCGCAGGGCCACCACATCTTTCAGTTGCCTTCTGACCTCGCTGAAAAGCCGGAAGTAGAGCTGGAAGTGTCTCCTAAATGTGGCCACATAGTGCTCAGTCACCTGGCTGCAAGGCGAGAGAGCCCACGGAGACCTTCCAGACCCACATGCCTTGCTGTACCCTTTGAATATGGCACATTGTCACCAGAAAGATCTGTGGCTCTGCCTGGTGGAACATCCTGAGCCTGTGGGCTGCGATGGAACCTGTTTCCTGCATTGGCCCAGCTCGCCTGCCTGGAATGCTGTCCACCCCCAATGCCCATGGTGATGGTCCCCACTGCCCACATAGGTGCCGACTGTCACACGTGTGAGAAGGAAGCCTCAGATGCTTCAGGGCTGCCTGTTACTGCAGCTAGTGTTAACCTACATGACTTGCTCTGTAGACCTCTTCACAGAACAGCCTGGGAGCTCTTGGAGAGCAAGGGCCACATCCCACGACTCTTCAGGTTTTGTACCTGCCATACTGCTGTGTGGTCCACTGAACAAACCTCAGTTTTGGTTGAATGAATGCATGTTGGAAGTCACTGGCCACGTAAAACTGTAGAGGAGCTAAATGTGCTGAGGTTTTTCTCATCGAAGAGGATTTCCAGGGAGTAGAAATCCTAGAAGGCTTCCCAGAAGAGGTAGTCAGAAGCTTAAGGGGGGACTATAATTGAATTAGCAAGGGAGGAACACCCAGAAATCAAGGGCCACAGTATGCACATGGGGAGCTGAAACCAGCGGCACAATGGGGAGTGTGTGTGTGTGTGTGTGTGTGTGTGTGTGCAAGGCCAGCAAAGATGGGGTGTCATGTCAAGGGGTCACCACCTATCCCTTCCTAGAGTGGGGTGCTCGCTGCAGAGCTGGTCCCTGGGCCTCTGAGTGGCAGGGCCACCTTGAAAATCCTTCTCTTCTCTGAGACCCAATTCTACTCTCTATGAAATGACAAGCGGTCGCTTGCAGAGACAAAAACTCTGTGTCCCAAGGTTGCTCTGCTGAACTGAGCACACGCCACGCAAGGCCGCGAGGGTGGCACCTCCCCAGCATCCCGAGTATCTGGGGTAAACGTGGGCTCCCTTCCCTGCTTTCCCCACTCCTTGTCTTTCCTCCTCATCACAAAAGGTGGAGATCAGGATGCGCCCATTGGGATTCTCCAGGGATTGCAGCCAACAGAAACATTCGTGTGATGCTACAAGGGATGCACTGTGTGGCCTTGCAGGACCACAAAGGGAAAGGCCCAGTGGCCGCCAGCGGGGTCAGGGTGGGTGAAGAATCCAGAATGGTGGCCCACATGCTGGCAAGACAAGCACCCAGCAGCAACGGAAGTCATGGCAGAGTCAGCAGTGTGAGTCTGTGTTTTGGCCTGAAGGAACTAGAGACCAGCATCCAAAGGCACCAGCAGAGAGGGGGACTCCTGCAGAGACTTAAAGGGAAGACCTTTTAGGCCTTCTTTCCACTTTTATTCCATCCAGGCTACAAGCCTATTGGTTGATGCCACCCACATCTGGGGTGCATCTTCCCTTTTAATTGGCTGGCTTACATGTCACTCATCCACAGACACACCCAGCACTTACTGACCTACTAGGAGGTTCTCACTCAAATCAAGTTGACACATCCCATTTAAAGACTACAGGGAGGACTCCTTTGTGGGAATCAGTTATTCACGGATTCATTCATTCAGTCGGTATACATCACACATCTACTGTATACTCAGTGCTAGGCACCAGAGGCACAGCAGTGAACAAGTAGGGCTTGGCGGACCTCGCGGAGTTGGAATATAGAAGTGGCCATTGTAATGATAAATAGATGCTATTCTTTCTGACCAGGTGATGCATGAAGGAGCCCACCAAAGAGAAACTGAGTCAGCCATGAACAGTGTCCTCTGGAAAGGGACATTGGAGCTAAACTGTGATTTCCAAGATGTAGCCAGCCAGGCAGAGACTTGGTCAACAGGACGTGGGAAGGAGGGGAGTCCGTGGAAAGACCCAGAGGGCCTCACGGAGGATGCAGGTTGCCTGGCACCCAAGGCCACGGAGCTCTGGCTACTCACGCTGGGACTGAGCCTTCTGTGACAAGCCAGGTCTGCCCGCCGGGAACCAGGAGCCCATTCTGGAGGCGTCTACTCATCAGTCCTGATGTTTGACAGCCGCTTCCTCCGCCCGCGGCCTGGGCCTCCAGTGCCCAGACACTGATTTAGTGCCGGCCGCGCCTCCTCCCAGCCCCGGGCAGCGGTGAGATTTACAGCTCCGGCGACAGCCGCCCTCCCCGCTTCCGTAAATCTCCCGGCACATTTGGGGCGGCTGCCGCTATTCGGGTGACCTCTATCTGAACCAGCACTTCCTCCCCAGGACTTCAGAGGGCACCTCCAGGAAGGATGGAGAAGCCGGGCCGCCTCGCTGGGGGTGGACTCCAGGCCGGCCCGGGACAGCTGCGGCGCAGGCATCAGGACTAGAACAGACTTCTCCTTTGATGCCGCGGCCTCCTAAGGGGTGTGCGAACCCCAGAGGAGCGTTTAGGGTTTATGGGGGGGCATGCGGAGAGCAGCGTGCTGTAAAGCTTGCATGTCCGGCTCCTGGAATGAGCATGATGAGGTGAACTGGGGAGGCCAGATGCGGGGAATGGAAGCCAGGTGCTGGAGAAGGAGCCCCAGACAGATGTTTATACCCATGTGTGCACGGTCTGTCTCCCTGCCGGCGCGCGGGTCTCCATGGGGCCGGGTCTTGGCTCTGTCTCCAGCAGCTATGGCCATACCTGGCCCACCGGTAACCCTCCATAAGTAAGCGTCAAGCGAATATACAATGGTGGTGTATTCTGGCTCTCCTGCGGTGGAGCCTGGGATAATCATTGCTCCTCCAAGACCTAGTTTCTGCTGATCAATGAAAGATTCCAGGAGACATCGTTTGCCTGCTCAAAGTTGGCCCATGCCACTGGCTTCTATTTCCTCGTCACCGAGCCTCTCTAATTTGGGAGGAGAGACAGAAACGGGCGTGCTGGGCCCTTGAAGCACGAGGGTGGGGGCCACCAGGGCTGGGACTTCTAGCTTCAGAGGCTCCACAGCACTGAAAAAGTCACATAAAACGCCTGAGCAGAATCCAAAATGGGCTTGGCGGCGGAGCACACCTGTCCTCCCAGCACTCCAGGAGGCTGAGGCAAGAGGATTGCAAGTTCAAGACCAGCCTGGACATCTTAGTGAGGCCCTGTCTCTAAAAATACAAAAGGGCTGGGGACACAGCTCAGGGAGGAGGCTCTGGGTTCAATCCTTAGTGTGTCAACAAATGAAAAAGAGGCCCACTGCAGCGCCCCCAGTGGCCAGGGGAGGTACAGCCTGCTGGGGTCGTGGGCCACCGGAGAGGACGCACTCTTGGGTCCCAGAACACAGTTGCTTTTTGTTCTTTGTTTTTTTGAGACACGGTCTCCCTGTGTAGTTCAGGGTGACTTTGAACTTGCAGCGATCCTTCTGCTTCAGCCTCCAGAGTGCTGGGATGACAGGCACGTGCCGCCATGCCCAGCTACAGAGCTGTCGCCTGACACTTCCTCTAGGAAGATGCGGCAGGGTCCCCACAGTCAGAGTGCTGCCCCCTCTCTAAGTGTCAGCGGGGTCCCCAGACTCGAGGCCTGTTCCTTCCCCTCTGTGCATCCTGGCTCCCTTTGCGGAGCTGTGCTCGAGGGCTCCAGGGCCGGCTCAGCGACGCGGTGACATTTATCCTGCACAGAGCAGAAGGAGCAGCTGAAATTGCTTGATAAACAGCTCAGCGGAGAGCAGCCGGCCTCATTAAAGCGCAATTAGGGCCGAGCTGCGGCCTGGCCGGGGCTCCGAGCCGGGCCCGCGCTGTTTATTTGGACGAGGCCGCGCTGGGGCTGGCGAGGCCGCGGTGGAGGTGGAGGTCAGGCGGCGGGCGTTGCATCTTCCGTCATCCTGGGCGCTTGATAATGGGAAACCTTTGACCCGAGCCCCAGAGCCCCGGATTCCAGAGCGAAACGACTCTGGGGTCGGCAGTTTAGGGTTCCCTCAAATGACTGAGTAAATGAGGTGAAGTTTGCAAGAGGGGCCTGGGTCCCGGGAACTCAGTAAGATGTGAGTTCCCCTTAGTAACTCGGGGTGACATCCATGCCCCAAAGAGAAGAAGAAAAAGGAGGAGGTAGTTTTCATCAAAATTCCATCCTTTTTTTTTTTTCACTTCAGTATGAGAGACAGAAGCCAGGACTTTCACAATGAACTGCATCTCCAACTCTTAAATTTTTTTTTAAAAATTGCTGGGCGTGGTGGTGTCTGCCTGTAATCTCAACACTGGGGAGGCTGAGGCAGGAAGAGCACTATGAGTTCAAAGCTAGCCGGGGCTACATAGCGAGTTCAAGGCCAGCCTGAACTGCATAGTGAGACCCTGTCTCAAAGAAATAAAAAGTCCACTGAAAAGGCCTTGCACTGTAGGATAGGCCTGGCCAGGTCCAGGCTGGCCATAAACGTTTGTTGAATGAATGAGGGCAGGTTCTATGGAGGTCTGGATTGAAGCCAGAGGGAAATGGAGAATCTTAGAGAAGAGGATGGGTGTTGGGGAGAAGGGGCCACAGGGACACTGATGGTCTAGCACATGGCTCAGTGGCAGCTACCAAATGAGAAGCGGGTGGCCGGTGGGTGAAGAGGCAGAACACGCACCTGACACCAGCCCACGTGACCCCTGTGGGACTCTACTTTGGGCAGGCGCGGAGTCCATGCTCAGGGCGGCAGAGGGTGGAGCAGGGAGTTGAGCCCAACGGCCACCCCAGGCCGCTGTCCAGCTCACACCCCTCAGGCCTGAGGCGCCCCCAGCCTGTGGCAAGGTCCCCCAGGGCTCCCAGGGGACATAATACGAGACATCACAGGGAGCAGAAATAACTGTACGCTCCACACCACCGTCCACAGTGGCTGCTGGTTTTTAATAGCAACACGTTCCTTACCAACAACACTCCTATCTGCATCGCACTTGTAGAGTTTTGTTTTATGTCGAAGTACTGGGGTTTGAACCCAGAACTGTTACGCTGAGCTGCATCCCCAGTCCTTTTTATTTTGCATTTTGAGATAGGGTCTCACTAAATCGCTAAGTTGCCCGGGCTGGGCTGGAATTTGTGACCCTGCCTCAGCGGTCTGGAGTGCTGGGATTCCAGGCGTGTCCCCCTTGCCCAGCTGATGTTTTATTTGATCGTCTCATTTTTGGTGTGCAGAATATTTCTGACCAGGAGAAGGGACGGGGACCATCATCACCCGCTTAGAGAAGAAAACAAAGCTCATGGGTGTCCTGCGTCTCAGTCAGGACCCCAGTGTGGCTAAGGTGTTGCTAACATCTGCCTTGTTTCTGATTCCCAGCCCCGAATGGCCCACTTTAAAGATTTCTACTTTTACCTGAGGCAGGGACCTGGTGGCAGCCCAGGGCCATGATGTCACTGCACACTGCTAGTTACCCAAGAACCCAGAAAACGACCCAACACACCACATCCCAAACCCTGACCCACCAAACGTGGATTTGGAGGGCTGAGTGTTTCAAAACCTCTAAGGCCAAACTGGGTGTGGTGGCACACTCCTGAAAGCCTAGCACTCAGGAGGCTGAGACAGGAGGGTCGCTGTAACTTTGAGGCCGGCCTGGGTGACTTAGTAAAAGCCTATCAACAAAACCCTCCAAGGCGAGTCTAAAGTGATGCCATGTTTTTTCATTTTTAAACAGCTCCCCATAGCTGTGGCATCAGGAGAGATGGGGCTCCTTCCCCTCCGAGCTTGGTGGACACTTCTGGGGAGGCGGCAGCTTTGGTTCCCTTTCAACACCTCCCGATTTCTGTCTCATCAGAAGGCAGCAGCAAGCTGGCCGTCACCAGGGGCACTGACTTCGACCTTTGGAAAAACAAGCTTTTCCAGGAGGACCATAAGGTCCCGTAAACGCTGCCGGCAGCGTCTGTGAGAGTACACGGAGGGCTGTGTGCAAAGCCAAATGGAACCGCACAGCCTCAGTAGGGGTGATGGTCTTCGCGAAAACTTTGGAACTGTGTAACCGGCTTTGTTCACACCACAGACACAGGAGCAGGTTAAGGCCAGTGATCCTGACGGCCAACCTAGGACCATGAAATACACGGTTGGTTTTATCTTCCTCTTTATTTACTTTCTATTTATCATCTTACCATGATATGTATAATGTATGCTGTATTTGTACATTTATACAATATATACATATATAATATATGCATATTATACATATGCATACATTACATATTATATATAGATACATTAATATTTTAAAATTAATATGCTACATTTAAATATACATAGTTTTTGGCTTTTGAGACAGAAACTCGCTATACATTTCAGACTGGCTTTGAACTATGTAGCCCAGGCTGGCAATGAATTTGCAGTGATCCTCCTGCCTCAGCCTCCTGAGTGCTGGGACTGTAGGCGTGCCCCACCACACTCAGCCTGTGATCTGCATTTCAAACACAAAGAAAGGAAGGCTGGGATGGTGAAGACGAATTGTCAGCTTGACTCAATGAAGAGACTCCTGGTGAGGCAACTGGATCAGGGCACTGTGCAAAGCTGTGGATTAATCCAGGGTACACGGGCTGACTGCCAAGAGGAGGCAGGCTTGGCAGGAAGAGATGGTCACTAGGGAGACTCTGGGGGACACGGCTCTTGCTAGGACTGTTGTCTGCTCTACTTCCCAGCTGCCATGAACTGCACAGCTTTGCTGCCCCACAGCCTCCCGCCATGATGTTCCATTAACCATGAACTGAACCCCCTGAAACCACGAGACATACCCACCCTCTCCTCCTTTAATCTGTGGGCACTGGGGTTGTGTACTGGCCACAGGAAAGCTGATGGACACAGATGCTGATACTGATTACAGTAAAAGACACACAGCCATGAGTCCCCTCAAAACCTTCCCCTCACTTTGAACACACTCATCCCATCACCCTTGCCGCTTTCTGCAGCAGCTCTGGAGTCCTCTTTCCTGAGGGTCTCTCCCAGGTTGAGGTCAGAGATTAGCGCATGGCGGGCTAGCCAGAAAAGAGGGTGTGTGCTGTCAATCGCAGAGAACCGGAAGGAGGCTCAACAGCAAGGCGTGAGCTTCCTGTCGATCACAGGAAGTTGTCCAGACAAGCAGAGGACAACTTCCAGTGGACTGGATCCGAAAAGGTGCGAGAGGCAGCAGTCACTGACTCCGGAGCCGCTGCTGCCTTCCTGCTTCTGTAGCAACTCCGCCTGCATACGAGATGCATCTTCCTTTGCTTTTTCCTCTTATTTCAAATAAAAGTTACTTTTTCATATTCATCAATTGTCCCAGCCACTTTTTGGGGTGGACAACGAGAGCCTGGAGTCACCGGACACTGCCGTCCAGCAACAAAGTGTGATCAAAAGTACAGTGACTACTGCTGCCAAGTGTCATCTAATGGAAGGCAACTAGTGAAAACATGACGCTGCATCCTCACCCACCTTAGTCACCGGATCTGGCACCGTGCGACTCCTGGCTGTTCCCCAGAGTCAAATGGAGCGTGAAAAGATGATGTTTTGAATCTGTTCAGGACATCGAGGCGGCCAGGACAGCACAGCTGAAGACCCTCAGGAAAGAGGACTCCAGAGCGGCTGCAGGAAGCGGCAGGGACGAGGGGATGAGTGTGTTCAAAGCCGGGGAGGACTTGAGGGGGACTCGTGGCAGTGTGTTTTTACTGTAACACTTTCATTTAAACATTCGCCATATTGTTTGATGGGACCTCACGGTAAACTTTTTAGAAGACATAAGTAGAAGCGAGCTCTGGAGGTGAGTAGTGCAGTGATTGTGAACAGCTCAGTCACGTGGTCGCATTGCGCTCACACGCTCGCTCCGTGTTAAGGCTGGCAGCATGGCTGGGTTGTCCAGCCCAGCACACCACAAGCCCGAGTCACAACTGCAGTGTTACATGCTATAGCTACAATGTTACTGGGCTGGAAGAATTTCCAGCCCTGTTAAAATCTCCTGAAGCCAGGAATGGTGGGGCAGCCCTGTAATCCCAGCACTTGGGAGGCTGAGGCAGGAGGATTGTTGCAGATTTAAAGCCAGTTTGGAGTACATAGTGAGACTCTGTCTACAAAACAAAACAATAAAGAGAGGGAGAATGGAAAGAAAAATAACAAGAGGACAGATGGCGATGCCATCAGTTGGAGGATGAGGATATGCCATCCCTACTTCGTGCACTGGTGTTGATGAGGGTGTGATTGAATGTGTACACACACGCACTCTCACACTTCTTCTTTGTGTGTTACTGGGGATTGAACCCAGGACCTTCACACCCAGCTTCATATCCCAGCCCTTTTTCATTTTTCATTTTAAGACAGGCTCTTGCTAAGACACTAAGCTGCCCGGGCTGGGTTTAAAATTTCGATCCTCCTGCTTCAGCTTCCCAGCATGCTGGGGTCACAGATGGTCACCACCCCACCTGGCTCTAGCTTTCAGATTTTTAGAACCTTTTTAGTAACAGATCTACTAAGACTCAGGCAATTTACGCAAAGCACACACACTCTGCAGCCAGGTTAGACCTTTGCAGTCCCCTCCCGGGAAGGCCACAGTCCCCACAGCCACAGTTCTGTGGCACTACGGTGCTTGCTGGGATGGGGTCATACAGTGTGGGCCCTGCTCGCTCCTGATTTCCCTGTTGAGCAGGGAGGTTGGAGAGCGGCAGTCTGTCCTTTCTCAGCCTTCAGACATTGCCACAGAAGGACACAGGCGCCAAACTCCTTGCCTTGGGCCTGGGGTTCTGGGCGCTCTGTCCTGTCACCTGACCAGGGCTGGCCCACCCCTTCTGCCGGCTCGGTGTGGGCTCCAGCGATGTGACGTCCTGTGTCCCCGCCCCGTGCTCTCCAGCCTTTTGCCCAGCTCCTGCCCCTGGAGATGACATCAGGCCTCGGGAATGCCAGGCCAAGGCTGATTCTATTACTGGATGAGAAGGCTTATGAGCTGCGGGGTGGGTGCCACTATGCTGACCCCACAGAGCAGCGCTAATGGGCTGCCTAACCTGATTATGAGGCTTGGTTGCAGAGAGCAGCTTTCTCCCCCACCGCTCAGGGCACCGCAGCTCAAATCGAATCAGACCCGGCCCTGGTCCCAAGTGGGCATCCACTGGGCCTAGTCCCCTCCAGAGCTGGGCCGGGCGAACTGGGGACGCATGGCTGGCAGCCAGGAAAAGCAGCCTGGGGGTTGCGGGTCCCCACATGGGATATACTCTCTGCCTCTGCACCCCGAGATCTGGTTGCTCGGATGAAGCAGAGGGAAGGGGTCCCCGTCCTGTCACCATGGAAACCCCGGCACCGTGGATCAGCTCCAGTCTCGGAGGCTTTTGTTTGCCCAAACATTACTGCAGGTTCTGATTCAAATGTGACACCTGTAAACACAGGGGAAACCATTTTGTACAGCACCCCATTACACAAGCAGATTGTGGTTGATCAGCCCACACCCCCCAGAACAGACTGGACAGCCAGGTGCAGGCCTTGAATTCAGTCTCCCAGACCAGAAAGCCTGAGGCTTGCAGAGACAATACCAACTCCTCTTTCTTCTGTCTTCCATACCTCGTCTGATACAAGCCGCCCTCAGCCCCCAGAACATCTAGTTTTTAAAATCAGGCACTGGCGAGGAACAGATTTCGGCGCAGACTTGACGACGATGTGTGCGGCGCTCGATCAGCCCGGCTCTTCATTAACCGTGTGCGAGCGTGTAATTAAAGCAACTGTTAATTGGTGTGTCGCTGAGGTGCCGGAGCGCGTGTGACAGGCCTTAATTAGCGTGTGGTCTGGCGCTCTGTTCTCAGCGGATTGCATCGCTGGGAGCAGCACGGGAGAGGATCCCAAGGCAGCGGGAGGAGAGAGAAGCCCTGCCCGTCTCTGTCCCCAGAAGAGACTGGGCAGGACTCGGACAGCACGGTTGTCTCCACTTGGGGACAAGGACCGGCCTCCTGTCATCCCACAGGACACGCAGTCTCTCTAGTCACACAGGCTCTGCTATAAATGGGGACCTGACCAGGCAGGCATGGTGGTGCGTGCCTATGATCCCAGCACTCGGGAGGCTGAGGCAGGAGGATTGCTATGAGTTCAGTCCCAGCGTGGGCAACATAGCAAGACCCTGTCTCAAAAACAACAACAACAACAACAAAAATGAATGAATGTTTGCGATACATAATAAATACATCTACTGTGGGAAGTGATACATGTACATATTGCCTCTCCATCCTTTTTACTGCCTCTTCCCCTCCTCAGAACCCCTTCCAATCTCCACAGACATCTGGTCTTCCAAGCCTGCTCCAATCATTTCCAAATGCAAGGTCTGAAAACTCTTGGCCCACAAGGCTCTTGGTGGACCATGGTACAGGTCCACCCCCCCCGAGAGCGTGGTGATCCGGGATCCAGCCCCAGCCCCATGAGAGGCTCTGGGGGGGGGCAAACCCCAGCCTCACCTGCAGTCCCACAGGCCACGCCTGGGAGTTTACGAGGCCCTGCTGGGATCGGTACTAAACCCCAGAACCATTTCACACTTACGCAAGTATGTTATCTTATTTATTTTTTGCTTTTTGAGACAGGGTCTCGCTATGTAGCCCAGGCGGGCCTGGAATTCAGAAGGCTCGTCCTGCCTCAGCTTCCCAAGTGCTGCGATGCCAGGCATGCGCCACCGTGCCCGGTTTATGTTATCTTGTTTAAAGAGCATATTTTGCGTGCATATGTGAATGGACAGATATATTTAATAAACTTAGCAAAACTGTGCATAAAGCAATCTGTAGACTGAGCCATGTATTCAAGCACCGACTTCGGCAGATCCTTCAGCTCCAGAGGAGACCGAGCACCACACTGCGAGGATGTGGTGGGTGGGTTGGCTTGTAGTGGATTACCAGAGTCATGAGGAGCTGAGGAAAACATGTTTGGGTCCACTGTGATGTACCCTGTGAACACCTGGGTTGGTTATGGGTTTTTTTTTTCTTCTTTCTTCTGAGGCAAGGCCTCACTCTGCAGTCCAGGTTGGCCTTGAACTAACTATGTATCTCAGGTGGGCCTCAAACTCACATCAATCCTCCTGCCTCAGCCTCCCAAGGCTGCGATGACAGGCATGTGCCATCTCACCAGCTTACCCTGTGAAATCTTCAGTCAAAAAACTGCAGTCTCTTCCTGTAGATTCATAGACACTGCTGGATTCGTACATTTAAGAGATTTTTATTCGGACTGCTTTGCATTTTGTCTAATAATGTCAGGGGGAAAAAAAAGCGTAGAATTTGACCAAAGGGCTAATGCTAAGTTTTGCGCTGACACTAAGCACTGGGAGTCGAGACGAGAGAGCTCTCTAGACACAGCTTGTTTTGGCTCTCTCTGCCTCTCTGTGCTTCTCTCCGCTGGCTTGCAGAGCAATGAACGTGGGTATTCAGGGCTGTGACGGTCAGCTGCCTGCTGGGAGAAAGGCTGCTCATTCACCACGACTGCAGGTGTGGAAATCAGTCCTCTCAACCTCGCATTGCAGGAGCTCGGCAGGCTGGGAAAAGTGATCAAGGACGATCTCAAGGCCTCTCTGAGGGGGCAGGATTTCCTGCAACACTTCTTAGCTGTAGGAATCCGGGGTTGCCGGGCGTAGTGTTGCACACTTCTCATCCCAGCACTCAGGAAGCTGAGGCAGGAGGATCACCTTGAGTTTGAGGCCAGCCTGAGCTACCTACCAAGACCGTGTCTCAAAAAAACAAAATCAGAAACAACAACAACAACAAAGATGCGTCAAGACGCTGTGTAAGCGCTGGAAACCTCTGCGAAGGCAGCCTCCTGAGGTGAGATAATAGATGCAGAATATGCACCCAGGTTGTTGGGCGGCCGTCAGGCGGCAATGAGGGAATGAGCCTGTGGGCTGCTATCTGTGCTCTTCCTACCCGATCTCCTCCTGATGAGACGCAGGCCCACGAGGTCCGGGTGGGGCCGGTGTTAACGCCTCTTTCCGCCCTGCATCTCCATCTATTATCTCCTGGGGACAATTTATTTTCCAAAAAGGGGCCACAGCAGCATTTTCTGTCCCTCACGGTTTTCCAGAACCTTGCACCCTTAGCAAGACTTTTGCCAGGCGTGGTGGTGCACACCTGTCATCTTAGCATTCTGGGTGGCTGAGGCAGGAGGGTGGCAAGGTGGAGCCCAGCCCAGGTAACTTAGTGATTTAATAAGATGCTGCCTCAAAATAACGAAAGAAAGAAAAAAAAAAAAAAAAAAAAGGCTGGAGCTGCAGCTCAGTGCGAAGCCCTGTATCCAATCCCACAGCAGCGGGAGCAGGAGCCAGAGCGCTCGCAGCAGGCAGCTGGCTTCCGCCTGTTGCACCCCAGGCTGCCGGGGGCCCTACCCTCAGCACACGCTCCGGCAGCTCGGCGTGGCCCCAGCCAGCTGCAGCTGGCTGACCCCAGGTTCTCACGCCCAGGCCCTCAAACCAGCAGCAGCTGTGCACAGCTGTCAGCCAGGTGTCAGCTGCGCCCTGCAGCCAGCGGGCACCAGAGAGCCCACAGAGGGAGAACAGGACGGCTGCAGGGAGCAGACGGATGGACAGACAGAGGGATGCTCAGTTCCATGCACACAGAGAGCACAGCCACCCTGGCCAAACAGGGAGGCAAAGAATTGTTTACAGCCAGGAAATTCCAGCACTCTGGGAGGCTGAGGCAGGAGGATCAGAAGTTGGAGCCTAACCCAGGCAACTTAGTGAAACCTTGTCTCAAAATTCAAAAGTAAAAAGGGCCAGGCGTGCAGCTCAGTCCCCAGGGCCACAAAACAAAACAAACAAAAAAAGGCAGTTATTATTTTTGCCTTCGTTTTATTTTATTTTGACACAGGGTTTCACTATGTAGCTGAGGGTGATCTTGAGCTCACTGTGGAGCCTGGATTGGCCTGGAACTCTCTGTGATCTTCCTGCCTCAGCCTCCAGAGTGCTAGGGTGACAAGTGTGCGCCATCAGGCCTGGGTCTTACTGATATTTTTCAGGAGAAATTATTTTTACCGGTCTAAAACCCTCCCCAGAACAATCCCTTCTAGAAAACAAGACCTGGATTTTATAGGAAAGTCAGGGCTGCATGTCCGTGTCCACTGTTCCATCTCACTCAGTCCCTCAGCAGCCCCAGGTGGGAGGCGCCGACTCCATTTTCAAGACAAGAAAACTGAGGCTCAGGGAGACGTAACAATACCAGGGTTGCTTAGGAGACAGCAGAGAAGCAAGAGGGGGGAATACCACGGGACCCGGGATCTGTAGTCCGCAGCAACACCACCGGTCTCTGCTATAGAAAAGGTGTCTATACGGCCTGTAGCTCCAGCACTCCAGGAGGCTGAGGCAGGAGGATCACCATGTCTGTGCCCCACTGAGCGACTTCGCAACTTGGGGAGACTCTGTCTCAAAAAAAAAAAAAAAAGGGACTGGGGATTTAGCTCAATAGTTAGAGTGCTCACCTTGTGGGCACAAGGCCCTGAGTTCGATCCCTAGCGCCAAAAATAAAAAATAAAAAAAGGGCTGAGAATGTAGCTCCATGAGAAGGTTGTAGGTTCAATCCTCAGCACTGCAAATACAAAGGATGGAAAGAAGGAAAGGAAGAAGGGAGGGAGGGAGAGAGGGAGGATGGTGGTTTCCAGGACAGGGTGAGGAAAGAGGGAGGAGTGACTACCTAAAGACTCTGGACACCTGTCACCCCAGGACTCGGGAGGCCGAGGCAGGAGGATCGCCACAAGTTCAAGGCCAGCCTGGACTACATAGTGAGACCTTGTCTCGAATGAACAAACACACACACACAGCTGGCTCTTGGCCTGGTCAGCCGGCAGCCGAGATTCCCAAGCTGCAGGAGTCAGAGGCTTCTTCCCCTTCTCAGCAGTTTCTCGCGGCCTTCGGAATGCAGACCGCCGTTCCCTGTGCTGGAAAATGGACCAGGACCAGGCCTCACCTGCCCCTGCCTGCTGCCCCTGCGCTGCTCCCCTCAGGAAACCCAAGATCAGCGACCCACGACACTCCGCCCCTGGTGTCTCCAAGAACTGGAGTGATGGTGACCTCTCCAGAGCAGGACAAGGTACCAGGAGAGTCACAGCACAAGATAGGAGGAGGTTTAAGAATGAGCACTCTGGCTGTGCGTGGCAGCATACAACTGTCATTCCAGCACTCAGGAGGCTGAGGCAGGAGGAGCTCAGGGAGTCTGAGGCCAGGCTGGGCAATATAACAAGACTTTGTCTCAACAAAACCAAACAAGAGGATTCTGGAGTTGACGGGGAGGGGCCGATCCTGGCGGTGCACAGAGGACGTGACGATGTGGGTGTCTGGAAGGGATGAGATGATGCACCCTCCAGCTGCCTCCATGGAACCTGCAACCTGGTCCTAGCCAGGTCCCGGTGATCAGCCGTCTCCGGCCAGCGGGCGGCTCCGGCTGGCGGATCACAGGTCCCTGTGCTGTCCTCAGGGTTGCTGGCCTCCGCCCGCCTTTCCAGCCTCTTGATAGCGATGATTGTGATAACAGTAAAGGGAAAGGGTACAATCTGCAAGATCGCCGAGAACAGACAGAAGACACGGAAGGCAAAGAGGAGAGACTGTCACCAGGAGACAGCGGCGTCGGCCCAAGGGGACAGAGAGTGCAGCTATCCATGGAGATCGGACCACCGAGTCAGCTTCCTGTGACTCAGAGATAGCTGGTAGGAACTTGGGCGTCTGGTGGCCTGGAACTCACAGGGATCCTCCTGCCTCAGCCTCCTGAGTGCCGGGATCCCAGGCACGTCCCCCCATGCGCCCAGCAGCAGGACCTTGAAAGACACTGTATAAGGACACTGACCTTCGAGAGATACCAGCTTGGAGCCTTTGGCCCGCAGAAGATGGGGTGATGCTTGATTCTCCATGCAGAGGGAACAAAGTAAAAAGCACAGGACTGCACGGTGGGTGCTGTGCCGAGTCCCTGTCCCTGCCCAGCTCTCTAAGTGGTGGTGCCCGGCTTGTGCCACTTCACCATCCACGGTGACTGTGGTGGCAATGGTCGATTCTTAGTGCAGACACTGGCTGACAGAAGCCCGACAGAAGGATTTAAGAATACGGACCCTGGAAAGGTCACCCAAAGATCCAGACCGGTCCCCTACAAAGCGCACTGTAATGACGCTCATCAAGCTGGATGGTGGAGCATGTGGAGATCCGAGCATGCGGGAGGCTGAGACAGGAGGACTGCTGTGAATTCAAAGCCAGCCTGGACTGCAAAAAAATATTTAAAAATTTCAAGAGAATGAACTAAAAAGAAAGCTCATCAGCTAGAAAACTCCATACACTGAGGCACTTAGACCCTCATTTTCCCCACACCTCTGCTCTGTAAATGAACCCTGGGCCTTTGCATGGAGTGCCATTCCCAGACCTTTCGATTTTTTTTAATTTTTGATTTTGAGACAGGATCTCGCTAAAGTGCTAAATGGCTAAATTGTGCAGGGTAGGCGCAAACTTGCCATCCTCCCGCCTGGGCCTCCTGAGTGCTGGGATCATGGGTGTGTACACCACGCCCGGCTGCACCTCACCCTGAATACAGATGGTTTAGCCAGAGTTTGTCATGGGTTTTCTGTTGTTGTTGTTTGGGTTTTTTTTTTTGGGGGGGGGATGCCAGGAATCAAACTCAGGGCCTCATGTATGCCTAGCAAGTGCTCTGCCACTGAGCTAACCCCCAACCCCTTGTCACATTTTTGTAGAAGCCTCTAATGTGATAGAGAAGTTAAAACAGTTTGAAAAAAAACGATCCCAAAGCAGCCCAAAGATCCTTATCTAAATTTCAGGCATTCCAGAGTCACTGTTCACAGACTTACACAAGAAAATTATGTAAGAAAAGGGTCCTCCAAATGCCTAATGTAAGAAAAGAATCTAAGGTTGTAAAATTTATTTGTTTTTTGGGGGGAAGGTGCTGGGGATTGAACTCAAGGTCTTGTGCTTGCTAGGCAAGTGCTTTACCACTCAAGCTAAATTGCCAACCCCTAAGGTTACCAAATTTAATAACAGTAGATAAAAAGAAAATATCATAGAAATCCCTCCCACACCAGAGAGAAAACTAGAAAAGCAGAGAAGGCAAACACGTAAGAGCCAGGTCTTTAAAATTAGGAGGATGAGCGCCTGTACCCCCAGCACTCAGGGAAGCTGAGGCAGGAGGGTCCAAGCCTAGGCAACACAGTGACTTTGTGAGACTCTGTCTCAAAATAAAAAATACAAAAAGGGTTGGGAATACAGCTCAGTGGGAAGGTCTTGAGTTCAATCCCCAGTACTGTAAAATGAGTACATAAATAAAAATAAAAATAAAATAAAATTCAGAGGGAAAATATTTTCCAAATGTAGATGGTTAAGCCCAGTGTAACTGTTGATCAAATGTAAACTGAGAAAAAAATTCTGATTTGAAAGATCTCAAAAATCTATCCAGCCATAAATCTTTCATCAGGACAACACTGCAGAATAAATCCACTAAAACAAGAAGGAAGAGGAAGATGAGTTGGTGCAGGCGCTCGGCATTCAAGGCCCTGAGTCTGTGCCCAGCCCAGCTGGGGAAGAAGGAGGGAAATAGGACAGAGAAGGAGAGAGGAAAAGGAGAAGGGGAAAGAGAAGAGGAGGCAGAGGAAGAAGACAAAGAGGAAGAAGAGGAGGAGGAGGATGAAGAAGAGGAAGGAGAAGAGCAGAGGATAAAGTGAAAGACACGAGATAAGACAAAACACATAAATCACATAATGAAGAGATTAGGGACAGATTTACCTCCCATTTGAACCCTGTGGAGCCGGACAGAATACACAGAGCAACGACCCCCCAGATGTTGCTGTGGGGTGATGAACATCAGGACCTCTGAGGGGTGAAGAATGGGGAGGCTGGAAGTGGGCAGGAAGGGGAGACCGAGGCAGGGTGCACTCGTGGTTGCTGAATAGGAACCCTGCACACCGAGGGAGCAGCTCCCCCCAGGGAGAAGGGCCGGGCCAGGCTTCAGACCCAGGACCCTGAGGCTGGACTCCCGAGGCCCAAGGAGGAGTGTGCCCCGACTCTGGCCTGAGACCCACATTGTCCAGGCCCGCCCACCTAGAATGTTTCCTGGGAACGCGAAGGTGACAAAGGCAGATAAAGCAGAGAGACGGGGAACGGAACTGAGGCCCCAGAAGGGCTGGAGATGAAACTTTTTTTTTGTTTTCTCTGAGACAGGGTCTCGCTGCGCAGTCCAGGCTGGCCTTGAACTCACTATGCAGCCCAGGCTGGCCTGCAATGTGCAGCCATCCTCCTGCCTCAGCCTCCTGAGGGCTGGGATTACAGGTGTGCACCATCACACCTGATTTACAGATGAAACTTCTCATGTTCAACATGAAAATTAGACTGGACAGGATTAACGGCATTCTGCAGAGGAAAGATTAGTGAGTATCTCCATCGGTTTCTGCTGCTACCCAGAATGCCACAGACTGTGTGAACGATGGACTTGTACAGCTATTTATTTGGTCTGTGTTTCTGGGGGTTGTGAAATCCAAGATTGTTTCTGCGGGGGCCTTGTGTATCACAATATGATAGACAGAATAACAGCTGAAGAAAGCAACTGGGCGTGGTGGTGCATGCCTGTCATCCCAGGGCCCAGGAGGCTGAGGCAGGAGGATCACCTCGAGTTTGAGCCCAGCCTGGACTACATAGTGAGACCTTGCCTCAAAAAACAGTAAGCAAAACAAAACAAAACAAAACAAATTCAGCATCTATCCCTGATGAACTGGAAGGGAAGCCTCCGTGGGATAAAGGATGTCTAGAAAAACCTTACAACTCACAGCAGAGAAACATGCCGGTGAGGCTCAGGAGGACGATAACACTTTCGCCCCTTCCACACTCCTCATCCTGGAAGCTGCGACAATTGCAGAAAAACTGGAAAAGGTAATAAGAAGTGCCTGGCTTGGAAAGGGAAGAAATCAAAACGTCTTTCTCTATAGATGATGTCTTTGCTCCATAGAAAATGTTTTCCAATCCACAAAAACGTTACCAAGCTACGGAGATTAGCAGGGCTGTGGGGCCCAAGATCAGTACAGGAAAGTCAGTTTAGATATCTAGGTACTTGTAGCAAAGAATCTGAAATTGAAAAAATCAGTACAGTTTACAGTAGCATCAAAAGTATGAACTACTAGGCCAGGTGTAGCGGCGCAAGCCTGTGATTCCAGCCCTCAGGAGGCTGAGGCAGGATTGCCTTGAGTTCAAGGCCTGCCTGGATTACATAATAAGTTCAAGTCCAGCCAAGACTATGTAACAAGACTTTGTCTCAAAAAAAAAAAAAAAAAGGTGAGGGGTGATGTAGCACCCAGATATCAAGACCCGGGGTTCAATCCCCGGTACTGAAATAAAACAAAAAACACAAGCTCTCAGCTGTGGCCTGCAAGCGATCTCCTTGCACAGCCCCATCGGACCCTCCTCCGCGCCAGCGCCGCCTGCGAGGGGTACAGACAGCGGCTCCCTGCTCTCCGGGCCTCCTCGAAGCCAACACCTGGATCCCCAGCCCCGGCCTTTCACAGCAGCTGAAGAATTTGGCCAAGATGCATTTAGTCATGAGTTCACGGCTCAGCGCGCCGCCAAGATAAACTCCGAGGCCCCAGCATATTTTATTTTGAAAAAATGCGATTGTCAGGTCTGGGGAAATTCCTCCCGGCTGAGCTGGAGTTTGGAGCCAGGTGTCCGTGATGCTGCAGGGACCCTGGCTCATCCCAGCAGGTCCCACACACGGCTCCCCCAGGACAGGTTGGGTCCCAGGCGGCTCCAGGCTGGCCTCTCTCAGAGATCCTCCTGCTTCAGCCTCCCAAGTGCTGGATGACAAAACTTCATTTCTAAACTTCAGGGGCTTTGCATTAGTCAGGGATTCTAGTGAAGTCCTGGGCAGGTGGGACTTTTCCTGGAGGCTTCAGCTCACCCCAGAAAAGGGGCTGCTCCCAGCCTGGGCTCCAGCTCTGTCCCTGGGTCTGGGTGTGTTTCCTGTCCACACAGGAGTGCTCCTGAGAGCCAGGATGGAATCCGGGGGCCCAGGCCAGCGACAGAGTGGGTCTTAGCTTTGACGCCCATGGTGTGGTGGCACATGCCTGTGAGCCCAGCACTCAGGAGGCTGAGGCAGGAGGATCCCTGCGAGTCCAAGGCCAGCTTGGGCTGTACAAGACTTTTATAAATTCAAAATTAAGTTAAATAAAAAAAAATAGGTCTGGGGACGCAGCTTAGTGTGAAGGACTTGGGTTCAAGCCCGCACAAAAGGAACTGGTAGTTCTTGCATCTGAAAGCTCCAAACCCGGACGCAGCCTCTGTATGTCTGAAATAAACTTTCCACCTGTTTCTTGTGTCAAAAATGTGCACTCAGGCTGGGTGTGGTACTATGTGACTGTAGTCCCAGCACTTGGGAAGCTGAGGCAGGAGGACTGCTGTGAGTTTGCAGCCAGCCTGGGCTACACAGTGAAACTCTGCCTCAAAAAACAAACCTTACTCTTCTCATGGCCCCTGCTTCAGTGCCCTGACACCCAGACTGAAGGAGAAATCCAGGAACACTTGGGCCTCCCCGGTAGCTCTGGGCAGACCCCACACAGACCGACTAGGGACACAGAGCGCTTTGTCTGAGAATCGCTGAGGGCTGCGGGCGGCTCTCGACTCAAGGACCGAGTGTGGGCCCAGAAGTCCGCCAGGCTGGCTGCAACTTGTCTGCCTGCGCTGCGAAGATCAGGGAGGTGTGTGGAGTAGAAATGTCTTTTTCCAAGCCCTGGAGCAAGCTGAGTTCCCTCCATGTCTATTTCCCTAACTGAATCATAAAAAAGAACAGAAAACACACTCTCTTGATAGATATCATCTAATCGCATTGTTCAAATATTTGAGACGCTGATTACAACGCCATTTGATGCTAATTATGCCCTCTGCGAAACTGTCAGAGGCTCTTGGGCAAAATTAATTAGGATCTAACAATGAAAGCGTGCTTTAAAATCCAGACTTCTCGAATCCAGCCAGGCTTGTGATCCAACCCCACGCCACGGTTTCCTCCGGGATTCATCAGCTCAAGGCCACAGTTAGTCACAGCCATATAAACAAAAATGCAGAACCCAAGGCGAGAAGCAGAATTTCACACCATTGAGTCCAACCTCCTACCCAAGACAGATGTCTCTGCTACGGCAAGTGAGATGTCTCACTAGTCTAGCTGTCTTTTGCTTTCCCTTTCTTCCCTTCCCTTCTCCCCCCAGTACTAGGGATCGAATCCAGGGCCTTTGCACTGAACGACATCTTAGCCCTTTTTATTTTGAGACAGGGTCTTTGCTAAATTGTCCAGACTGGACTGGAATTTGTGATCTTCCTGCCTCAGCCTCCTGAGTGCTGAGATTACAGGCATGCTCCACCATGCCCACTCCACTCTGGACATGCTTTGGAGAACTGAATCTCTGAAGCTCAGAAAATAAACATGCACCCCAGAAATGGTTGGCTGGTACTTGGGGATCATTTTAGGAAGAGGCTCTTGGGGATTCTATAGCCAGTGCATCTCATGCTGTGGATTTAGGAGTCTGCAACCTCACAAGATTTTAGATACCTTGGTTCCAACAGGAGTGCTAATTGCTGAGACAAAATACTACACACCCATGAGTTAAAGGAGAAAACGTTTGTTTCAGTTCACAGTTTGTAGAGATTTCAGTCCATAGTTGGCCAGCTCCAAGGCAGGGTGGCCTGGCAGAGGTGCCTAGCAGAGGAGAGACAGTCCATGGCAGGGCAGGCAGGAGATAGTGAAGCAGCAGCCTCCCTTTCCCTTTTAACCCATCCAGGCTACAAGACTCTTGTTTGGCACCACCTACACCCAGGGTGGGGCTTCCCATTATCCACAACCAGAACACCTCTATTCAGCCTGGAGCTCAATAAATGGAGTGATCTGGATTTAAAATCCAATTTTATACACGAGAGGGGTTGGGGATTTAGCTCAGTGGTTAGAGTGCTTGCCTAGCAAGCACAAGGCCCTGAGTTCGATCCCCAGCACCAAAACAAAACAACAAAAAAAAAAAATCTGCCCTCTCAGTTAGCTAGGCAGAGTGCTTTCCCCGTCAGTGGATTCATCATGGCTGAATTCACGGCTGAATGTGCTGTTGGAGGTGGGGCCTGGATGGAGGAAGTCGCTGGGGATATGTTGCCATCCCTTCTCTCCCTGCTTCCTGGCCACCATGCTGAGAGCAGCTTTCCTCCTCTGGGCCCTTGCACCACAACAGTCCTGCCTGGAGCAGTCAGCCATGGACTGAAGCCTCTGGAACCGTGAGCCCCACACCCTCTCCTCCTTTACATCATGGCACTGGGTGGTGTGTCTCTGGGACAGCAAAGTGACTATGCCGGCCTGTTGGGCCACACTTTTATTTGATCTCCTTTTCTGGCCAAACTGCAAACCTTTCACATCTTCCTGCCCTGTTCCCTTGCCCCTAAGTCTCCCTGTAACATGAATGAGAAGGTTCCAGCCATACCTGGGCTGCCCCCCGGGTGCTCTGCCACCCTCCATCCCCTGCCTCATCTCCTGGGTGAATCCCGCCTCTGGCCCATCGCTGCTCCAGGGTCTGTGGGTTCCTTGGCCTCTGGGCTTCGACGGGTGATCCGGAAGTGCCTTGTGTGCAGAGAGAATACTTAGATAGTCCTCTACAGTTGTTTGTTGACGGACTGAAGGAACACAAATACGGCATTTAGAGAATGTGTCCCAAAGCCTACTTGGTGCACAGCGGTCACTTCTGGGTACAGAGCAGCAGTCTGTCACTGTGTGACTGACAGGGCACAATTGTTAGCATCTGCCAGTAACCAAGATGAGACCCGAGAGCTTGGATTCGAAGGGTTAGGGGAGGGGGTTGGGAAGTTTGTTTAGCAGAAAGAAACCTCCTAGCCTGGAGTGGTGGTGCACACTTGTGATCTCGGCACCCTGGGAGGCTGAGGCAGGAGGATCACAAGTTGCAGCCGGGCCTGCACAGCTCAGGGGCTCAGCAACACCCTGTCTCATAAGAAATAAAAAAGTGCTGGGGATGCAGGCCAGTGGTAAGGCTCTGTTCAATCCCCAGTCCTGGGGGGAAAAAAAGAAGAAAGAGAAAAAAGCCGTCTTCCTGTGTGCATGTCCCCACACTGAAACAATTTGTTCGCATTTACAAGTCCACATTTCTCTGTTTTCACTCCTAATTGCTTTCTCCTTTGTGCTAGCAACACCATCTGTGCCGGTGACAGGATTTTGGATTTGATGTCACTCACCAGGAAACGTGAGCAGCCCGGACGCTGCAGAAGGAGGATGCGGGGAGCGCCGCCGGGGAGGGGTCACGTGTCACAGCACCCACAAAAGGGCGTTAGTAGCCCTGTTTGCAGATGAGAACTCGGAGGCTGATGAAAGCGGATTTACCTAAGACCATTTAGAAGTGACAGTTTTAGGAAGCTGAGGCAGGAAGGTGGCAAGTTTGAGTCCTGCTTGGGCAAGCTAGTGAGACCCTGTTTCGAAATTTAAAAGTAAAAAGAGCTGGGGATGTAGCTCAGTGTGAGGACTCTGGGTTCAATCTCCAGTACGGGGGCAAAGAAAAAAACATCAAGAGTACCATGTCGTTATACTCCGTTTCCACATCCAAGTCCACCATTGTGACGTCTTTGTCCCCTTGTAGAATGTAAGCAGGGAGGGGCTCATTATTCCCATTATGAATCAGGAAACTGAGGCAGAGACTAATGGTCAGGCTAAGAGTCTTCAAGAAATGAGGCACAATTCTAGGTTTCCATAATGCAGTTCCAGGTCTCTGTGGTCTTGTGCTTTGGTTTTTAAGTCCTCCCCACTGAGCCGCATCCCCAGGACTTCTTATTTTTTTTATTTTGAGACAGTGTCTTGCTACATAGTCCAGGCTGACCTTGAATCACTGTGCAGCACAGGCTGCCCTCAAATGCCTATAATCCTGGCACCTGGGAGGCTGAGGCAGGAGGATCACCATAAATTCGAGGCTGGGATGGAGCTCAGTGTGAGAGTCCTGGCTTCAGTCCCGAATGTCCCCCCCACACACACACACAGAAACAGGCCTGCAAGGTCCCTTGTGGCACCCTAGCAGGTGCAGTGCAGAGGCAGAAGCAAGCACATGGACTTGGCACCTGCAGAGGATGCCTCCTCCTCCTCCGCCTCCTCCTCAGCCTCTTCTTCCTTTCTTTCAGAACTGGGGACTGAAGCCAGCAACTTTACACTGAACTACTGCCCCAACCTCTGTTTTATTTTTTATTTTGAGACAGGCTCTCCCTAAGTCTCTAAAATGAACAGGCTGAGTTTGAGTTTGAGATCCTTCTGCCTCAGCCTCCCAGAGTTCTGGGATTGCAGACCGGCACTACATCCAGCTATTTTCCTGTCTTTTTGATTTCCCCAAGCAAATAACTTGTAACCCTTTTCTCCCTTGGATCTTTGCTTGCTTTTGTTTGGCTTGACCTGTCTAATATCAGTTGACTTCATAGATCTAGCTCGTTCAGTCCTCAGAGGGTTTGGGAGAATGTTATGTGCCGGGGCGTGGTGGCCTACACCTGGAATTCCAGCACTTGGAGGCTGAGGCAGGAGGATTGCGCCAAGTTCAATGACACTGGGTTCCACCCCAAGTAATACAAGGGAAAAAAAAAAAAGTGAGTTGTCGGAGACTGTGGAAGTGGCCGTGTAAAGCTCAATGGCTCAGATCATCCCTGGCTTTGACCCCAGCAAGGGAAAGAACAAAGAATAAACCTGAGCCTGTGTCTTGTCCCCAAGAGAAGGGGGCAAAATGGGTGCAGGCAGTTTCGGGGACAGTCAGGGACTCGGGAGGGGACAGAGGTCACTCGGCCCGGGCGTCACCCCCTCCACAAGGTGACAATTTTCCAGGAGGGGACGCGTCAAGGCAGATAAGGGGAACAAAGGCCACTCCCTGCCCCCACGGGGAAGGTCGAGGAGACCTTGGCCTCCTTCCCGGCACGGGGTTGGTTTCTGCAACAACAGCAATAATGGCACCGTTGAGGCTGAGGCAGGAGGATCCCGGTGAATCCAAGGCCAGCCCGGGCTACACAGCGAGACCCTGTCTCAAAAAATCAAATATGTAATAATGATAACGATGATGATGAAGGCACCACCAGTACCTGTGAGAGTCTCAGGATGGTCTCACACCCTCCCTCAAGCTCAGGTGTCAAAAATGCTTCTCACCTGGGGCCCAGCCGTATTTTATGTGCCAAACGGCTCGGGGTGGCCAGATTGCAGCTCTTCTTGCGGGGGGTACTGGGGATTGAACCCAGGGCCGTCACACCAAGCTACACCCCCAGCACTTTTTATTTTTCATTTTGAGATAGGGTCTTGCTACACTGCCCAGGCTGGGCTGGGATTTGGGATTCTCTTGCCTCTGCCTCCAGCCTTGGTTGTGACCCTGAACTTCCCCACCATGATTTTGTCCCACCTTGGCTGGTTGGAACCCTTCTTAGTTGACTTGGTTTAGCGCAGGCACAAGGAAGGAGGGAAAATTTGGAGCTGACAGGAGGCCCCCAAGGGCCCTCTACTTCCCCCTAAATGGTGAACTTTACAGGAGTAGCGATTAAAAAGATAACAAAAACAAAAAGTGAAATTCACTGGAAATCCCATCCCTTAAACCAGTGGGTGGGGTGGGATGGGGTGAGATGGGGCAGGCCTGTAATTCCAGCATTTAGGAGGCTGAGGCAGGAGGATCCCCACCCAGTTCCTGGACAGTTAGTGCTGCCTAACAGATTATAAACTGCCTGGACTATACAGTGAGACTCTTTTTTTTTTCCTTTGGTGCTGGGGATCCAACACAGGGCCTTGCACTTGCTAATCAAGCCTTCTAGCCAGTGAGCTAAATCCCCAGCCAAGACCCTATTTTAAAACAAATCAATAAAAATATATTATCTAGATAAGTTTCAAAATTTCGCCGCCAAAAGATTTCATCCAGCAGAAAAATTCTTCCTCCCTGGTCTGACTGTATTCAGAACAAGCACTAGCAGCAACTTGTGTCACAGCGCTGAGCGCCCCTGGTGTAGCCAGGTGATCTAAACACACACGGATCCGAGGCCGGGCATGGTGCTGCACACCTGTCATCCCGTTATCAGCTAGAATATTTGTTCAAGTTCTTCCCACCTTGAACCAAGAAAAGCAGAAAAAAAATAAAAATATGTACCACGTCTGAGAGACGAGGTACGGGCTGCACCAAAATAGCCAATGTTGTATCTCCCGGGTGCAATGTGCACTTTTATTTTTGCTTTTACCCCTTTTTTTCTTTGTTCGGCCCGAGCTCGCTCTACAGAGCCAGTTTCCCTCCCAGTCTCCATGAACTTTGCCACCACTTTTCACTCGATTCGTCCAATTCCTTGTTAGAGGCGAGAACTTGGACTCCAACTCCCGAAAGAGAGGCGAGCAATCTAGAACCCAGTAACATTTAGTTGGCAAGCCACTTTTTAGCAGCAGTCTACCCGATAACAATTCCAGCACTTGGGAGGCTGAGACAGGACTGTGCGTTCGAACTCATCCTGGGCAACTTAGGGAGACCCTAACACGAACTCCTTTCCCCAGAACCCAGACCCCCAGTGTGACCCCTTCCCAGGGCACCCTCCTAGAGCACTCTCTATTCTGTGGATTCCTAAGTATATGCTGTATATGTGTGTAATTACTTTTTTTTTTTGAGACAGGGTCTCACTATATAGTTCAGACTGGCCTTGACCGCACTATGTAGCCCAGGTTTGCCTCACACTCGTGGGGATCCTCCTGCCTCAGCCTCCTGAGTGCAGGGATGACAGCGTGCATCACCATGCCCCACTCTGAAGTCATTTACTAAGGAAAATCGAGCTGGGCACGGTGGCGCACACCTGTCATCCCAGCATGTGGGAGGCTGAGGCAGGAGGATGGCAAGTGAATGACCAGCCAGGGCAATTTAGTGACTTCTCAAAATAAAAAATACAAAAGGGCTGGGGATGCAGATTTGTGCAAAGGCCCTGAACTGCACATTCTTTGTGGCCGGGATGAAACTCCTAGCATCTATGGCCCCTGGGACCAATTGGGGTGCTTTCCAATTTGTACAAGGATATTGTTGCTTCGGCTTGGTTTTCTTTGTGGTGCTGGGAATGCAGCCAGGCCCTTAATGGTCGAGGTGATGTTGCCTCTGAACGGCCTGGGTTCTGAATCTGCTTTGGGGCTCAGAATGGGATCAAAACGTTGGCTTTTGTTTGTTTGTTTTGTTTGTTTTTTTGAGACAGGGTCTCGCTATGCCACAGGCTGGCTTTCAACTCACTATGTAGCCCGAGCTGGCCTCGAACTCTTAGTGATCCTCCTGCCTCAGCCTCCCAAGTGCTGGGATTACAGGGGTGGGCTGCCATACCCAGCCAAAACCTTGACTTTGAAGCCACCTAAAGATTTGTTTTGCCAGACTCTGGGAGGCTGAGGCAGGAGGATCTCCAGGTCCAGTTCAGTTTGGGAAATTCAGACACCCGGACACCCTGTACCTATACACAAAATAAAAAAAATGGTTGGGGGATGCGGCTCACTGTGAAGGCCCTGGGTTCAATTCTCAGTACTGAAAAAAAGAAAAAGAAAAGGATTTTTGGTGTGTGGGTGCCTTGCAGCCCAAGTGTCTGAAGATCCACGAGATCTTTCCCAGTTTCTCTGCAAGCCGAGCCAGAAAGGTATTAGACAACTTCTGAGCCGGCCCTTATCTTTCCACCTGCAAACCAAGGCACCAAGAAATACGCGCTGCACTCTGTCAGGTTGTGGTCTTCAGACTCTGGTGGGTCAGTAATAACTGGCTGCAGGAGGAGCTGGAGATGAGAGATTGGGCAGCAAGGAGAAGGCTGAGCTCGGAGGCAGGTTAGAAATGGGCCTCCTCTCCCTGCCCCTTCCTGGACTGCCCTTTGTCCCCCAGTCAGGGACAAGTGGCTTGCAGGGCACAGGCGCAGGGAGGTGTAGGAAGACAGAGGTTTCTTCAGTGGTAGTACGAATTGAAATCAGCTACATCCCCAGTGATTTTTATTTTTTTACATTTATTTATTTATCTGAGACCATCTTGCTACGTAGTCCAGGGTGGCCTCGAGCTCATGGTGATCCTCCTGCCTCAGCCTCCCGAGTGCTGGGAAAACTGGTGTGCACCACTTTGCCCAGCTTTATTTTTATTTATTTATTTAGGTGTTGGGGATCAAACTCAGGGCTTTGTGCTTGGTAGTCAAGCACTTTAACCACTGGGCTAAATCCCCAGCTCCAATTATCAAGAGTTTGAGAACAGCCTGGGCTACAGAGTGAGTTCAAGGCCAGCCTGAACTACATAGCAAGACCCTGTCTCAAAAAACAAAAACAAAATGAAACAGAAGGAATAATAAATTGCCTGTGTCGGGCTGGAATTTGTGATCCTCCTGCCTCAGTCTCTCATAGTGCTGGGATTAAAGGCTCAACCACACCCACTGACGAGATCTTTTCCCTACACCCATGGGTCTGCCCTTGGTTTATTTTCAGTCTTCCCTCTGGGCGATGAGGGTGTCTGAAGTGTCTGAAGACGCCCCAACCCTGCCCTCGGCTGATAAATAGAAGCCACCTTGTTACATCTGCCGGCCTCAGGCCTCGTCTGGTGGTGGCGGCCCCAGCAGCAGCATGGAGCTGTGGAAGGACGCAGGTGACCTGGAATTCCAGGGCAAAACCCTCCTCCAGCACCTCAGGGTGAGTGGGGTGAGCCGGCTGGGCTGAGGGAGCGAGGGGTGCAGCGGGCTGTGTTCTGCACATGAGAGGGCGACCCTCAGCCGCCTGCAGCCAGAGGCATCCAGAACTCCCCGAGCCAGGTCTCCAAGAATGGCGGAGGCTTCCTGGGCTCCTGGCTTCACACATGCTAATCCGAATTTTCCCCCCTCCAGGGCCTTTTTCAGGAGAAAGGGGTAGGTGGCCTTCCCATCCCAATGCTGGGCGCCCAGGGAGGCTGGGGGAATCCTACCCCTCTAGGCAGTTTGCTGTGCTGGATACCAGGTCTCTTCCAGCGAGGTTTTTTCTGGGGGCTCGAGCAATCTCTTTCCCCCCCCCCCCGGTACTGAGAATTAGACCCAGGGCCTTCCCACTGAGCTACATACCAACCTTTAAAGTTAAATTTATTTTTATATTGAGACTGGGTCTTGGGCTGGGGGATTTAGCTTAGTGGTAGAGCATTTGCCTAGTAAATACAGGGTTCTGAGTTTGATCTTCAGCACCACTCCCCCAAATAAGACTGGGTCTCACTAAATTGCCCAGGCTGGGATTGAAATTGAGATCTTCCTGCCTCAGCCTCCCAGGGTGTTGGGATTATAAATGGGCACCGCCACACCAGCGTCTGGACAATAATCTTCATTTCATCCCATCGTTTCCCAAACACCCAAGAAAACCAGAAGGACATGAGGGTTCGGTGGTGGGCAGGGGGAAGGGCAAACGAGGCTCCGTCGGGGCGGGAGTATTAATTTCCGCGGAATACTACCCTGCTCTGGTAATCACAGCGTAATAATAGCTGATATACTGTTGCAAGCGTTTCCACAACACCTCGAAGCAGCCAAAAGACGCAGCCCTATTCCTAACCCTCCGCACCATCGGGGAGACTCTTAACTCCAGCCGAGGTGCCTGAGGCCAGGGCGGGGGTCAGCGGCTGCTGCAGTGCGAGCCCGCCCTCGGCCTGCCTGATCCACGTTTCCGAGCGGCCGGTGGGAGCGAGGGCACAGCGCCGCGGATGCACGCGCGCTCCCGGGAACGGGCTTGGCCGAGCTCCGGCTCCGCTTTCAGCTCCGTCTCCGCGAGGTGTCGCCTTCGGCCGAAGAAACCCGCGGCCGGCGCCACCCGCGTCGCCCACACGGATTCATTTCAAACGGGGGCGCCCTCTCTTCTGCGCGCAAGCGCGGACAACCGCCCCCCCGACACCATCGCGGTTCCCAAGCGCGCGCCTCCCGCGCCTCCCTTCGGCCCCGGTCCCTTCCCCGGCGTCCGCGTCCCCGGCGCGCGCCTCGGGGCGATACATGGTATCTTATTTTGGCGGAGCCCAGCGATCGCCCGGCACCGTTTGGCGCGCAACTGGTTCGCAGCGCTCAGCGGGTGCAGCCCGGGGCTCCAGGGGGCGGGAGGGGCTCACGCGAGCTCCCAGCTTTGCGGCCGCCTCGGCGAAGAAGAAAAGCAAGTGGCTTTTGGCGCGAAAGCCTTGGCGCCTCCCCTGATTTTTATGGAAATCAAGAAGGCGGGGCGGAGCCGCTCCCCTGCCTTTCCCCTCCCCCTGGCCTGCGCCACAGCCCCCTTCTCCCCGCCCCCCGGGTGTGTCAGGTTTTTCAGTTAATAATATCCTCGAGCTTCAAAGCGCAGTCAGTGACAGTCATCTGTCTGTGCGGGGCTCCGGGGACCGCGTCGCAGCCGAGCGGGCGCAGCGCAGCGCACGGACCGCGGCCCCGAGACCCCGCGCGCGGCCGGAGGTGAGGAGCGGGCGCGCGTGCTACTCGCGAGGCTGAACCGGCTCCGGCTCTCGGGAAGCCGGCCCGGCCCCGTGGGTACCGGGGAAGACGCCCCCGCCCTAGTCCTTCCCCAGCCTTGCTGGGGAGAGCGCGGTGCGCCCACTCCGGAGAGTGTCTGGGTTGGAGCCGGCGGGGCTCAGGCCCAAAGGGTGGCCCCAAGGAAGGGAGAGAAAGGGGATGAGGCGAGGCGGTGCGATCTGGGTCATGGCTTGCAGGGGTCGTGACTGTCCTAGCGCCCTTCCCGGGCCGGGGCTGCGCTTCGCTCGCGCGCTCCCGGGAAGAGCTCGTCGCTGGGGGTCCGGGGGAGTAGGGGTGGGGTTGCTGAGATACAAAGTAAGCCGCAGGCAGGATTATTCGTGCAGCAGGCGGAGGCCGGAGGGCGCCCGCACACAGTGGGAATGTGCGTGGGGGGTGGGTTTTGGGGTGCCAGGTGGAGGTCTCCAGCTAGAGTCCCTCTTTGCTTTTGCAAAGTTTGCAACCCCTCTGCTAGAATTTGCACTTTGGAGGTTGCATTTTTGCAAAGGGGCGTTGGAGGGGGAGGACTGAGCCTTCTAAGAGTTCCCTGCCGGCTGCGGGCCGGGAGTTGGCACCCCCGAGGCGGCGGTCCTGCTCCGGTGTGAGCGGGGTGCAAGCAGGGAGCTCGGGACTCGGTTCTGCAGTGCCAGCAGCCCCCTCCCTGGCGGGGCCTTGTGAATGGAGCCGCAGTTTGCAAAGTTGCACGTCCACCCCACCCCCTGCTCCGCACGCCCCTCCCGCCGGGTGCAGACAGCCCGTACACAAAAGAGGAGCACGGGGCAGGACTTCCTGCTGCTCTGGGAGCCCAGGGCGCGCAGAGGGGCGCTGGCGGGGGCGCTCGGGCTCTCTGGGGCGCCCCGGGCCCACCCGCCGTGCCTGTCGCTTGCAGGTCTGGGGCGCGAAGGAGTCCGCGGGTGCCGCCGCGCCGCCGCCGACCGTGTGCATCCCGTGCGACATGCCGGGCATGCTCCGCAAGAACCCGGACCTCGAGTTCGACTCGCTGCAGCCCTGCTTCCTTCCTGACGAGGATGACTTCTACTTCGGCGGCCCCGACTCCACGCCGCCCGGCGAGGACATCTGGAAGAAGTTCCAGCTGCTGCCCACGCCGCCCTTGTCGCCGAGCCGCGCGCTCCCGGAGCCCGCGGACTGGGCCACCGAGATGCTGCTGTGCGAGCCCGGCCTGTGGGGTGACCCTGCCGAGGAGGAGGCGTTCGGCGTCGGGGAGCTGAGCCGCCTCACCCCGAACCCCGTCATCCTGCAGGATTGCATGTGGAGCGGCTTCTCGGCGCGCGAGAAGCTGGAGCGCGCGGTGAGCGAGAAGCTGCAGCTCGGCCGCGCGCCCGCCGCCCCTGCGCCCGCCGCGCCGGGACCCCCGGGGACGCGCGCCGCAGCCACCGCCGACTGCGTGGACCCCGCCGTGGTCTTCCCGTTCCGGGCGGCCCCCCGCGAGCCCGAGCCCGCCGCCCCGGCCGCCGTTCCCCCGCCGGCTGCAGCCCCGGTGATCGCCGGAGTCCCCGCGGCGGCCCCAGCCCCGGGGGCCTCGTCCCCGAGCGCCGGAGCCCACCCAGACCCCGCGGCGGCGCCGAGCACCTCCAGCGAGGACACGCTGAGCGACTCGGGTAAGCGCGGGTGCCCTGCGCGGCTCCAGGCGCGGGCCGCGCGCCCGCCTTTGTTGGCTCCGGGGCGCGCCGGTGGCCCACGGTGGTCCCCAGCTTCAGGGAGTCTTGGTCGGGCCTCACCCTGCCGCCGCACGCAGGGCACAGGCCTGTGAGCACCCGTGGAAAGGCGCTCCGGAGCAGGTCAGAATGGGGGAGGCACCCCCCGAAAGATCCGTGTTGTGCAGAGCCTATTCAGGCGCAGGAAGTTGGGGAGACTGCACAGATTGCGGCTGCCGTTTTTGTTGTTTTTTTTTTTTTTGCGAGCGTGGGCGCGCCCCTCCCCCGCCCTCCGTGGGTGGTGGGCTGTTTACTCCGCGCAGGAGCCGGGCCAGCAGCGGGCGGGCGGGATTTGCAGGCCGGCCCGGGGCATCGTCCCTCCTTTCCCCCCCGCCTCCCTCTTTCCTTTCCTCTCCCGTCCAGCAGCTGGCTGCCACTGCGCCAGCGGTCGTGCGAATTCTCCAGGGGCCGCCTCTTTCCAGCGGTCCGGTTGTGTCTTGTGGCCCTGATTCCTGTCCCGGTCGGAGATCTGAGGCTTTGGGAGGTGAGGGCGTGCACTTGGCAGCCCCTTTAGGAATGCAGGCGTCCCGGAAGGGCTCCTCTGTGAGCTCCATTGTGTGCGTCTGTCCACGAAAACAAGGGTTAAAACCAAGTCTTTCAGCCGGGAGCCAGGGCCTCTGGACCTTGACAACCGCTGTTTCCACAATGCCTGTGGATAAGGAGCCCCGATTACCTCCAAGGCCCGGCCCGGGGACCCCGGAGGCCCCGGGAGGATGTGCTGGGGCTCCGGGACTCTGTTCCTTTAAAATGCGCCTTGACAGCTCGGCGAGGAAGCGTTTACTTCCAACAGCTGTCTTTTTGGCAGAGAACCAAAGCCCAGGCTTAAAGGGCCCCACGGACTGGAACAGCCCCGCATTTCGGCTTTAGAACAAATCCCACAATTGTTCTGCCTTCCGGCCCAGTCAGATCCAGGGATGAGTGTGTTTTGACTTTCATGCTTGCATTTTGGACATTTTCTGTCCTGGCCCCTCGGGGGAGACTGCAGTGGACACACTGGGCTGTGAAGTATGTGGCGGGCATCACGGGTGACCTAGGAACTGTGCGCACCCATCGGGGGGACGTTGAGACTGGGCGGTGGCTTTGTCATCTTTGTGAAGTGGGACGTGCTCAGGGTTAGGGTGTGTGCAGCTTCTGGGACTTTGGATGAAATAAATGCATCTTCAGTTTAAGGACAGATCATCAACGTGGCCACGTGTTTTACCAAAGAGGCTCCCAAAATAAGGAGGCTCGTCTAGTGTGCCAATGGGAATGTCTTGGCTTTAAGACAATGTAATCCAGATTGGCCTTGAACTGATGGCAGCGACCCTCCTGCCTCAGCCTCCTGAACCAGGCCCGGCTGCCTGGTGTTATATATCCCTCTTGAATGGCTGAGGGAACTGAATTGCAGAAAGGTTAAGTACTTCGTCAAGGGTGATCCAGCCTGCTGGCCACTGCCCGGGTGCCTTAGATTTCAGTCACCTGCTGAAAGTTTTTGGGTTGTATGTATTTATTTTATGGCTCTGGGGGTGGAACTCAGGGCCTCTTTGACCTGTACCCCACCCCCACCTGCTAAAGTCTGGGACTCAGGAAGTAGGGGCCTGGGCAGGAGAATGTCTTTATATATTTACTCTTTAATTTTATTTTTTGAGTGTTTTTTGTTGGTTTTCTTTTGTTTTTTGAGACACAGTCTAGCTATCTAGTAGTCTAGGCTAGCTTTGAACTCACCTTGTGCCCCAGGCTGGCCTCGCAGTGATCCTCCTGCCTCATCCTCCCGAGCGCTGGGATAACAGGCATGCACCACCATGCCCGGCTTATGCATATTCATTTAAAGACATTGAAATGAGTCCATCTGTCAGCCGGGTGGGTCGAGTTCCCGCAGGGCCTGCCCAGAGCCCCGGAGGTATGTCTAGGCATGTAGGATAATTTCCTGCCTTACCCAAGACTAACCCGCTTCTGTTCCCCAAGATGACGAAGACGACGAAGAGGAAGACGAGGAGGAGGAGATCGATGTGGTCACCGTGGAGAAGCGCCGGTCAGCGTCCAGCAGCAAGGCGGTCACCACCTTCACCATCACCGTGCGCCCCAAGGGCACCACCCCGGGCCCGGGCCGCCTGCAGCCCGGCGAGCTGACCCTCAAGCGCTGCGTCCCCATCCACCAGCAGCACAACTACGCGGCGCCCTCGCCCTTCGTGGAGAGCGAGGAGCCGCCACCCCAGAAGAAGCCCAAGGGCGACGTGCTTCGGCCCCTCAAGAGCGCCGGCCCCGCCAAGCCCAAGAGCGCCAGCCCGCGGAACTCGGACTCGGAGGACAGCGAACGTCGTCGCAACCACAACATCCTGGAGCGCCAGCGCCGCAATGACCTGCGCTCCAGCTTCCTGACGCTCAGGGACCATGTGCCCGAGCTGGTGCGCAACGAGAAGGCCGCCAAGGTGGTCATCCTGAAGAAGGCCACCGAGTACGTGCGCGCCCTGCAGGCCGAGGAGCAGCGGCTGCTGCTGGAGAAGGACAGACTGCAGGCCTGGCGGCAGCAGCTGCTCAAAAAGGTCGAGCTGGCCAGGACTTGCTAGGCGCCCTCCGCCGGACAGACTCTCACTGCCACGTTTTGCACATTTGGATTTTTATTTTTAAACATTGTGTTGACGTTAAGAATGTTGGTTTACTTTCTCCAATCGGTCTCCTTTCGTGTTTGGATCTGGCCGGGGCAGGACCTGTGGGGTTCTGCAGGACGCCCAGGAGCTTTCTGTAGGATGCTGGCTGGCCCTGGGGTCTCCTCTGCTTTTTACCCCCAGGGCAGCCGAGATGTGGCTACCATGGGGAGCCCCTGCGCGGGGCTGTCACTGTGGTTCCAAGTTTCGCTCCTTCTTTTTACAATGGTGCTTAAACTCCAGCCTATACCACGATCTGGGTTGTCTGTCGCACACCCCAGGGGGACGTTTCTGTAAATACCGTGACACCACCTTTGTCCTGGGTGACCAAAGGTGACTCCTGCGGCCAGTGTTCGCCTGGAAGCTCACGCCCGAGTACTGTAATGATACCTCGTTGTCTGAGGGGCATGTTTTGTATAGAGATCTATTGTTAATCTCCGTTCCGTACTGTACTAATTCTTACACTGCCTGTATACTTAGTATGATGTTGATATATGACTAAATTTGATACTTATATTTTCGTATGAAAATGAGTTGTGAAAGTTTTGAGTAGATATTACTTTATCACTTTTTGAACTAAGAAGCTTTTGTAAAGAAATCTACTATATATATGCCTTTTTCCTAGCCTGTTTTTGTTTTTTGGGTTTTTTTTTTTCCTGTTAATGTATTTGTTCATGTTTGGTGCATAGAACTGGGTAAATGCAAAGTTCTGTGTTGAATTTCTTCAAAATGTATATATTTAGTGCTGCATCTTATAGCACTTTGAAATACCTCATGTTTATGAAAATAAATAGCAATTAAATGATGCAACTCAATGTTTTCCTTAAAGCAGCAATTTACAGAGGGAACATCGTGTCCAGATGGGACTTAGTGGTTTTGATTTTTTGAGACAGTCTTGCTATGTAGCTCAAGCAGGTCCTGAACTCACAGTGATTCTCCTGCCTCAGCCTTCTGCCTCTGGCTGCTGGGATTGCAGGTGCGTGTCGCCACGTCTGGCCACAGACAGGACCGCTGGCATTTGCACCTCGCTGACCAGGAGTAAGGGTCTGGGTTTGGGAATTCAGTACTTTAGGCTGGTTTTGAACTCACTATTGTAGCCCAGGCTCTTTCATATTTGTGGGTCTCTACTGAAATTCAAAGCTGGGACACTGGATATTCAACTTTGCTAATTGTCCCATTGCCAAATAGTTCTAAAATTTTTTGCCATACTCAGGTGTGAACCCAGAACCTTTGCATTGAGCTTCACGCCCAGTTCTTATTTGGAGAGCAACCCTCCTGCTTCAGCCTTTTAGAGTGCTGGGATTACAGGCCTGCAGCACTAACTAGCCTGGTGCAAAATTATGGGCAAAGCATTAACAAAGAGATGGGCTCAACTTTCCCCTTCTGTGAATGAAGGTGTGCAACAGACACAGCAGTGTGCTTTACTTCTGGTTTTGTCCAGGCAGGGTGTTAGGGAGGGCACGGCCTGTCCCTTGGCCTGCAGAATGGGCACAGAAAAGGTGACAGGGCGCTTGCACTTGGTGATTGCTGCAGAGCTGCATTCACGTCACTGGAGGAAACAGCCCAGACCCCAGGACACCTTTGCCCACCTGGCCACACTGCTGGGGACAGATGGCGACCCAGGCGACCCAGGCGTGGGGTCCTTCCTGGGTGGTGGGAATTCAGAGCCCGAGGTCCTTGGTGGCACCATGCAGTGCCTCTGATGGGCCAAGGAACTGCCCCTTAATGTCCCTTCTGGTCGCCAGCCAGATTGAGGGTTACGAGTGTTTGTTTTGTTTTTTGACACAGTTTTTTGACACAATCTCGCTATGTAGCCCAGGCTAGCTTTGAACTTGTGATCCTCCTGCCTCAGCCTCCTGGAGTGCTCAGGATGAGGGTGTGTGCCCTGTGATGGTCCTTTTGCATAAGGATTTGTAGCTCCCAGGTCTCTGATCACTTGACTGTTCCTCCTCTATCCTGGAGCCAAAGGACAAGGGACCACATGTTCCTGGACCACCTCAGATTCTTGACCCACCTTCAGAGTGGAATTGCTCCTCTGGTTCTCGGCAGGGGCCTGACGATGAGACGGAGCGGTAAAACTGCAACCCTACTGTGCTGTTTTCACTCTGCCTGCTGGGAAGCTCAGTCCCATTCCCAGGCTTCACGTATCTCCTGGGCTCATCCTTGCTTTCTCCTGAACATTTACAGCTGCTGGTTTTACCTTGTTAGCTTAGCCACCTTCTAAAGTGCTCTTACGTGACATCTGGTTTTTTTATTTTTAACTCGGTAGTTCGTGAATGTGTACTAAAAATATGAAAACTGTAGTGAAGAATTGCATATTTGCCTTTCCTGACCCAGCTGTGGTGACCTGACTTAGCCCTGCAATTATCTGTCAAGTAATTGTGACAGACTGAAGCACGGGCTTTTGTTTTTGAGACAGAATCTCCCTATGTAGCCCGGGCTGCCCTCCAACTCACGGCGACCCTCCTGCCTCAGCCTCTGGGGTGCTGGCATCACAGGCGTGGGCCCACACCCAGCTCTCAGATAACATTCATTTAGGAGCCGACCTGCGTCAGGCACGTTCCAGGTACACAGGAGACACTCCATGAGTTGAAGAGGAGGCCGCCCCAACCCCGGTTTTCTCATGGTTTGTAACCCAGGAGTGTCCACCATACGTATAGAAATAATAAGCAGCATGCACAGCGGCATCACCTGTGAGCCCATCACTCTGGGAGGCTGAGGCAGGAGGATCGGAAGTTCAAGCTCAGCCTGGGTGACTTAGCATCTTAGCTAGAGTGTCTTTTTGTTTGCTGGAGACAGGGTCTCACCACATCGCTCAGGCTGGGATGACAGGCTTGCACCACCTCGCCTGGCCTAGACAGTGTTTTAAATAAATAAATGAAATAAAAGAGGTTGTAGCCCAGTGCAAAGGCTCCGGCTTTAATCTCCAGTATCCACCTTCTTCCCACACAGAACTCAGCTGACTTTTGCTCCTCCACAGCTTCTCTCGGACCCTAAACCCAAGTCCCTGGGAGACCAGTGGATGTGCTCTTTGGAGCCCTGGAACCGAGAGTGGAGGGACGGCCACGCCCGCAAAGCCAGCTCAGCTCTCCTGACCGGGAAAGGAGACCCCTCCCCGGCCCGATACCCGGGCGTCAGGCTGCAGACTCCACCCCGAGGCCTTGACTAGGATGCACTGCAGGTTGGGACTTGCACACCTGTGATCCCGGAACTGGGGGAGGCTGAGGAAGGAGGATCGAAAATTCCAGCCCTGCCTGGGCAATTTAGTGAGACCCTGCCTTGAAATAAAAACCGAGACGGGCTGGATGAGCTCGGCATGAAGGCCCTGGGTTCAACTCCCGAGCCCCGGAAGGCCTGGGCTGAGGGCTGGCGATTGGCCTGACCTCTAGATTGGTCTAGAGCCCTTCCTCCTCTTCCTCGCCCTCGGGGGTTTCAGTGGGGGAGAAACACTTCTCCGAGGCACTCTTTCTGCCCTCTCTGTCCGTAGGGTGACTGATTTGTGTTCGTTTGCTTGCAACTCTCCTGGTTATTGATTGAACCGTACTATGGATTGAACCTGGGGTCTTACCACTGCACGCCATCCCCCACCCTTTAAATTTTTGTGTATGAATTTTGGTTTTGAAACAGAGACTTGCTAAATTGCTAAAATTTCCCAGGCTGGCCTCGAACTCGCTATCCTCCTGCCTCAGCCTCCCTGAGTGGTGGGATGACAGGTGTGTGGTTTAAACCAGCCCTCGGGGGTCTCCCCGCTCCATCAGGTCTCTGTACAGAGCGAGGAGCCCGGCAGGCACAGCTCCAACTCTGTCGGGAGGCCCCGGATGGACTGGCCGCCCTTGACTCCAGGGAAGCCTTGCCTGGTTCACCAGGGAGGGCTCTGGCTCAGGATGAAAAGCCCTGAGAAAGTTCCCGGCCTCTGGATGACGTGGCCTCTGCTAGGTGGAGGCGCATTCCACAGCTGGGCGGGCAGCAAGGGACGGGGAGTGGGGACCCCCGGTCTTTCAGGGATGGATTTGCATGTGATTAGCAGGGGAAGCTGCAGTTAACTCCCAATTAACGGCAGCCAGGACAGTCCCCAGCACCCCCAGTCTCTCCGAGGGTCCCTGCGGTCTCCCGCAGGGCAGAGGTCTGTCATGCTAATGGCCCTGCCTGTCAGCATGGGAAGGGACCAGGCCAAGGGGAGCGGTGTTTCTCCTTGGCTCTGCATCGTGCGTGGTGCCCTTAGGGGGTCAAAGGACACTCGCCATACCCCCGCCTCAGCCTCCCAGAGTGCTGGGAAGATGGCTTAGCAAGGCCGGTGTGAAAAAAATTAGACGTAAACCATAAATGAGAAAGAAAAACAGAACGAGTATCCCACCTTTCCGGGAAACCACTATTGAGATTTTCTGGATTTTTCTGGGCATGAGAGAGGCACACAGATGTCCTACCATGACCATGCTAGAGCTTTCAGTGTTACACACGTGTGCGTAACTCACCGCTGTCTGCGGGCTTTGTGTCTATGGCGGGCATGACCAGCTTTCTGTTATGTGCTACAAGCAACTGTATCTGGCTTCCCCTCTTATTAAGAGTGACAAACCTTGTGCTGGGCGTGGTGTGGCATATAACTATAATTCAAGCACTTGGGAGGCTGAGGCAGGAGGATCCCAGAGCATTCAAGGCCAGCCCGGGCTATAGCTCAATGGAAGAGCCCCACGAAAGAGGAAGGAAATGAAATGAAACCCAAACCCAGGATGAAGGTGGCTCCCAGCCGTCCTCATGACCCTGCCACGCACAATTAGAAACTACAGCAGGGGGAAAGACACCTGGTGCCTGACCACTGCCGAGGGACAGGTGGAAGCGGGGACCCTAGTTTGGGATGCAGCCTCACGGCTCCTGGACCAACTCCTGGACCAACGGTGCTCATCTCAATTCCACAGTGCAGTCCAATTTTGCCCTTTTTCTGGTACCAGGGTTGAACCCAGGGCCTTAGCACCGGGCTGCACTCCCAGCCCTTTGTGTCTTTTATTTCGAGACACCGTCTTGCTAAATTGCTGAAGTGCACAAGCTGGGTTCCAATTCGCGATCTTCCTCCCCAGACTCCCAGAGCCCTGGGATCACCAGTGTGTGCCACCGCGCCAGGCTGAATCCCTTTCTGAGGCCTCCTTGCTGCTCAGGCAGCCCTGGAACTCACCGTGCTGGGCCAGCCACTCTGTCTCTCCACGAGTCCTCAGGACCCTTGCCCTGGGGAAGGTGGCAGAGACGAGAGGGTTCCAGGTTGAAGCCCTAGGGGCTGCCCCTTGTGCACCGGGACATGTCCAGAGGGAAGTGGTGTGGAACAAAGTTCTGTGAGAGACCTTGCGCAACTCCGAGGGCTTAGGAACCAGATAAGAGAACGGCAGAAAATGAAGGATGATGAGGATAATTTAGGGTTCAGGTTTTTTTTTAAGTATCATTAGAGCCGGGCTGCTGCACGAGCCTGTAATCTAGCACTCTGGGAGGCTGAGGCAGGAAGATCACAAGCTGGAGCTGAGCTGGGGCAATTTAGCGAGACTCTGTCTCAAAATGAAAAATAGAAAAGGACTGGAGGTGCCGCTAAGAGCAAAGGCCCAGGGTTCAATCCTCTGCTCTGCAGAAAGAAAAAGAGAAAGGAGTATTAGACTGTCCTGTAGACAGACTGCATATGAAATACTTTAAAATTCATACAATGCCCAGAAAATGTGATCCGCGATAAACAGTGCTGTGTCCACAGGTATAAGTGAGATCTGTGGCCACGCGAGCAGAGCCTGGCCCCCCTCTCTCTGCCAACGGCACCTCGCTGCCCAGGGACATGTTGACCCACCTGAGTTACAGCTGTGAATGCGGCCTTCGTCTCCCCAGGAGGACGCAGACCCACAGCCACCGCGGGCAGGAGCCCGGTTCACACAGTGGCGCCGGCCTGGATGACAGCAGGGATGTTCTGTGATACGGCAATCACTCCCCTGGAGCCCAGCAGGACGGGTGAGACTGGGCTGAAAGGAACCTGACACGGTGGTGCACGCCTGTGATCCCAGCGCTCAGGAGGCTGAGGCAGGGCGACTGTCACAAGTTCAAGCCCAGCCTGGACCACAGAGGGAGACTCTGTCTCAAAACACTAAAGGAAACAAAAGAAAAGAAAGAAAAAGAAAAACCTGCATCGCGTAGGATAGGAAAGTCCCTGGTCCTCCTCTGCCTGCCAGGAGTGGTTCAGGCAGCTGGTGCAGGGGGTTTCCCTGCCCTTTCCCTCCCTTGCCCTAGTAGGGACCCACGTGTAGCCTGGCTGTGAGGACAGGCGTAGTGCCAGGTGGACAAGGCTGGCTTGACGAGGCAGCCTGGGGAGAGGAGGCCAGGAAACAGGTCCTGGGGTCGCAGCCTCGTCTGGGCCCTGGTCCCGGCCCAAGGTAACCTTAAATATGGGGCGTGGTGCCAGGAGGAGTGCGGTGAGGACGGGTCTGCACCTGTGCCTCAGTTTACCCTTCGGTGTGTGCTCTGTAGCCAGTCACAATCGTCTGCCCCAAAGTCCCTGTGAACGGTGGAACTGCAGCTGTAGATGACGGAGGTCCAGAGGGTCTGTTTGACCTTGGCTGGGGACTGGCCGAGGCACTGGGCCTGGTGCCCACTTTATATTTTGTTTATCTATTTATAGGGTTATTTATTTGCAGCCCTGGGGATTGAACCTAGGGCCTTCACATTGTGCAACATTCCTAGCCCTTAAAAAATTTTTTTTTCTTTTAATTTTGAAACAGGTTCTTGCTAAGTTGCTCAGGCTGGGCACACACTTAGAAGCCTCCTGAGTGCTGAGATCGCAGGTGTGTGGCACCACATCTGGCTTCCCTATTTTTCTTTTCTCAGCTTCCCTATTTTAGCGATGAGAAAACTGGCGCGCCAGGAGGTGAGGTGCTTTGCTGAGAGTTGCACAGCCTGCAGCCTTGAGAGTCAGGCTGAGGTCTCATCCCCAGGTGGTGTGGCCTCCTGAGGGCCCCAGCCCTCCCTGCCCCAGGGAAGCCGGGCCCCCAGTATTGGCCTTTCCTGTTGGCCCTGCAGATGTTGTGTGCTTTGGCCCAGAAGGCCCAGGTTGCCCGGAGTCACTGGTGGCTGAAATGGACCCTATGCCCGTCCGTGGGGATCGCACCCCAGCTCCCTCCCTCCGCACACTGCAGCGTGAGCTATGCTGCTCTTCAGGGTTTTCCGACTGTGTACAGGACTGCAGACGCTTGGGGACACCAGAGCTCCAGGTGTCTGCGTGTGCGTCACCAGCGTGAACAGCCGTGGTGACGGGAAGTCCTGGGTATGGTGGCGGCGTGCCTCCTGCGCCCCATCTCTCAGATGAGCCGGGTCTCCCAGGTGCCCACAGGTGAGGGGTCCCAGAAGCGGGACAGGGATGGAGGCAAGACCCAGAGATTAGGGGGCTTCTGATACGACAGTGTCACAGATTTCAGCAGTTTTGACGACTCGATCACCCAGCTTTGTTGCTCTTAGCCAGGCATAGCGCTGCACTTGCGGAGGCTGAAGCAGGAGGATCTCCATGAGCTCGAAGCCTGAACCACACAGTGAGACCCACTCTTGAAAAACCAAGTCGAAATAAAGATAAAGTGTCCCCTAACCTCCTGGGACTTGGGGCTCCCTCCCAGGGCTCTCTGGCTACCCTTCTCGGAGGACGGCGCCTCCATTCTCTAGCTGAAGACACGGACTGGAGCCCTGAACTCTCCCGCCATGAGAATCCAGGTGCCCCGCAGCCCTGGGCCCAGTGACTTGGGCTTTTCAAGGTATTTTTAGCTTCGCTTCAAAGGGTGAGAGTTTTTTGAAACCGTAGCTATGAAGCTGTGGTCCCCTGGCTCCCGGACACCACGCTTTCCTTCCTGCTCCTTCCTGCCAGCAGCCCCTGCAGGGGAGCCCAGATTGTGCACACAAACGTGTGGGAGTCTGTGCATGCGCATATGTGTGCATGTGTGTACGTGTGTGTGCATGGGTGTGCACGTGTGTCTGTGTGCTCACATGTGCGTGCGTGTGTACATGCGTGTATGTGCTTTATGTGCATGTGTGTGATGTGTGTGTGTGTGTGCACATGCCTGTAGGGGGGGTGCGGCCTCGGTGCCAGGCGGCTGCGCTGCATCCCGGCTGCTCCTTGTTCGTGCGGTCTCCATGGAGACAGCAGCAGCTGCCGGCCCTGGCCCGGCCACCCCTCGCCCGCCCCGTGCCTTCCACTGCCCGCGGCCCTGCCAGGCTGGGAGAAAGCAGGTTTACTCACCCGGTGCCCACGGCTCAGGGCACTACGCTCCGCCCAGGGGACGGCGGCCCAGAAGGTGGCCACGAGCCAGGCGTCTGCGGCAGGCACCCGGCCTCCCCTGTGCCAGCTCAGCTGCAGCTACCGCAGCAACCAGGCCAGGACAGGGCGCGTGGCACCCTACTGTGCCCCTCATGCCCACTGGCCCTGTCCCTGATTTTCCTTTTTTCTTCTGGGACAGGGTGTCATCAAGTTCTAAGCAGCCCAGGCTAGGCTAGAACTTGTCACCCTCCTGCCTCAGCCTCCTGAGCACCAGCAGAAATGATCCTACTCCGCAGGCTTGAGTGACTTCCCCGCCACCACCCCTGTGCAGGAGCCGGCTCTGAAAATTGCCCCCAGTCCCCCGTGGCTCCACGCCTCCCTTCTGAGTCCAGTCCCGGTGTCGCTGTTCCTGGGTACCCAGCAAGGACAGAGGCGCTCGCCACAGACACACCCGGCACAGCCCACCCCAGTCCGGATGGAGCACAGGCCCTTCTCTGCGTCCCCAAGGCTTGCTCTTGGTGCCTCCGGTGCGGCTCTGAGGTCCCCATACCCAAAGGGAAAGCACTCGAGCAACAGAAATGCAGAAAGAAAGGGAAACTGAAAAAATAAGGAGGGAAGAGATCAAAAATAGTCAAGAGCCAGGTGGGGTGGGGCACACCCATCACCTCAGCACTCAGGAGGCTGAGGCAGGAGGATTGCCACAAGGTCAAGGCCAACCTGAACTACAGAGGGAGGCTGTTTAAAAAAACAAAACCAATATACAACACACACACACACACACACACACACACACACTCTCACATATACACACTAGCTGTGACTGAAATGTAGGGTGAATATGTAGATTTTAAAACTGTATTACGGTAAAAGGCACATGGCCATGAATCTCCTCAAAAACTCTCCTCACTTCAACACTCTCATCCCATCGTCCTTGCCACTCTCTGCAGCAGCTCTGGAGTCCTCTTTCCTGAGGGTCTTTACAAGCTGTGATGAAAAATACAGTGAATGGCCAGGTGTGGATGCGCATGCCTGTAACCCCACCACTCAGGAGGCTGAGTTCGAGGCCAGCGCAGGCCACAGAGTGAGACTATCTCAAAAAACAAACAAACAAACAAACAAACAAACAAATAAACAATACAGTGAATGCTGGTGCTGAGCGCCACCCAACAGAAGGGCAGCTTGGAAAAACATGACGCTGTGTCCTCATCCACCTCAGTCCCTGGATCTGGCACCGTGTGACTCCTGACTCTGCCCCAAAGTCAAAACGACCAGCAAAGAGAAACGTTTTGAGTTAATTCAAAACATGGAAACAGCCAGGGCAGTGTGAATAAAGACCGTCAGGAAAGAGGACTCCAGAGCTGCTGCTGAAAGTGGCTTTGAGTGTGTTCAAAGTGAGGGGAGGATTTTGGGTATTCTGAAGATATTGCAGTAACTTTTACTGCAATTAAAAAAAAGGTAAAGTTCACCATATTTTTGATCACATACCTTAGATGCACAAATTCCCCCAAACAAATGAAATTATTATGTATCACAAACATGATATGTTCAAATGATCCCACCTCGGTAAGATGATTAAGTATGTCTGATGCTGAGAGGCAGAAAGAGGTTTAGATTTCTGTCCTTCTGGAAAGTCATTACTACTGTGTGCTGTTAGGTAAACTAAGTCACCAAACCATGCCCATAGTCTGATTATTTTTCAGTTACAAACTGACCAGCTCTCGTATATATATACACGTGGCAAAAGCTGAACTCAAAGAAGTTCTAGCAGGCCTGCAGCCCCACGCCCGGCTGACTTGCCCTTTTTATTAGTTGTGTGCACTTGAAGGGTCAGCCCCTTGCTCTGTGTCAGAGTCTGCGACTTTGCTGTCGAGTGAGCAGACAGGAAGCTGGGCGCTCTGCGGTGTCCTGGAGAGACAGGGGTCAGAAGCAGCCAGGGAATCGGGGACTGTGCAGGACTCTCAGCGCCGACCCCACAGTTGCCTGACCTTGGGTGGCAAGGCCGATGACCACAGCTGCCAGGCATGTGTCCTGGTGTGGTGGCTGTGGGGACGGAGTCTCCTGTGGCCCCCTCTGGGGTCCCTGCAGGGAACCCACAGCCCCTGGGGACACGAATACAAATGTCTGCGCCCGACTGCAGCCAACAAGCAGCAGTGTCTGCTGCATACCGTCCCCAGTGTGTGACAGTGGCCCACTCCACTGTAGGGTCCTGCGGGCCACACAAAGCCCATCTGTCCAGGGCACAGGCAGTGGACGGACAGGTGCACTTCGAAGCCATCACCATGGCACATGGGACTGTGGGCACAGAGGTGAGCTGGGGGCACTGGGTAGGGCACCAAGGAGGGCACAGTCCCTCTGGGCCTCTGCATCTTCCTCTCCAATAGTCAGGAGCCGGGCGTGGTGCACACCCGCAATCCCAGCACTCGGGAGGCTGAGGCAGGAGGCAGGTGTGCACCGCCAAGCCTGTGTGTTCTGCTGTCTCATCGCAACTCTGGGAGGCTGAAGCAGGAGGATCCCAAGTTCAAGACCAGTCTGGGCAATCTAGAGACTTAGACCCTGGCTCAAAATGAAAAATGAAAGGGCTGCGGATGTAGCTCAGTGCAAAGGCCGTGGGTTCAATCGCCAGTACCGGGAGAGAGAAAAGGAAGGATGAAAGTAACACCCGCCACTCCACACACACACACACACACACACACACACACACACAATCCTGGGTCCAGGCCTGAGTCGGGCGAGCTCGGCAGCCTCTCCCACCTTCACGTCCTTCCCTGGCATCTTTCAGAAGCCTCCTCGCCACCCGTGGTCAGCGTGGTCCCTGCTCACACAGTGAGTTCAAGGACAGCTTGGACTGTGTCGAGAGACCCTGTCTCAAAAAAAAAACAGAAAAAGAAAAGAGAACGGAAGAAAGAAAAGGAAAGGAAAGGAAGAGAAACGGGAGCAAGAGGAGGAGGGCAGACAGAGCCTGAGCGCGCTCCGTGCCCGGCCCCCTGGGTCCTTTCACACACGTCTCCAATTCCAGCCGTCCTCCGGTGGGCAGCACAGACCCCTGCCCTTTCCCCGCTTCCCCACCTACCTGGCCCCCATCTTCACAGTCGGCACCCCGCTGCCTCGGCTCACTTCTCCCCTAGTCCACTCCGGCCGAGTCATCGCTCCCGGATCTGAGCCGGCTGCATTTCTGGCCCCTGACCCACAGGGCTTATCGGTGCCCGCGGCCGCATCCTAGCCCCCGACTTTGACTTTTCGCACGCGAGCTTTTATTTTAGCTAAACCAGGAGACCTGGTCTTTCCCGAATACTTGGGGATTTTTCCTATTTCTGAGTCTCTGGCCCATTTAAAATGACCCATGTGGTGGGCGTGGTGGTGCACACCTATCATCCCAGCACCCTGGAAGGCTGAGGCAGGAGGATCACAGTAGGAGCTCGGCCTGGGCTTCTTAGTGAGACCCTGTCTCCCATAAAACATAAAAAATACACTGGGGATGTAGCTCAGTTGAAGGCCGTGGGTTCAATCCTGGTTAAAAAAAAAAAAAAAGAAAGAAAGAAAGAAAGAAAGAAAAGAAAAGAAAGAAGCTGGCCAGAGTGGCACACACCTGCAATCCCAGCACTCAGGAGGCTGAGGCAGGAAGATCATTGTGAGTGGAAGGCCAGCCTGGGCTACATAGTGAGACCCTGCCTCCAAAAACAAAAACAAACAAAAAAGAAAAGAAAAGAAAAAATCTGGACTTGTGGATAGAAAGGGCCCTGCCTGTGGCTGCCCAAACTGTGGCACCCGGGCTGGGTGGGACAGAGCCCTGGGATTTGCCACATGTGTGGCAATGCTGGACGTCCCTTCTTCATCCCTCTCAAGTCCCCACTCCCTTCCTCCCAGGTCAGACCCCGGGACTCAGGGCCCAGGCTGAGGACGGGCCATGGGCTGTGGCGGCCACATGCGGGCGCCGCCCCGGTCGCTGCCAAGTCCCGCCATCTGCCACCACGAGACGCAGGTGCCGCCCGGCCCGGCGCCGACAAAGCCCGGCTGGGCACAAAGGCTGGACAGGATAATTGCTGAGCTCGGGAACCGGCGCGGTGCGGTGCGGCGACAGGGATTTGCATACAGATGGCCGCGCGCGCCGGCCACCACGCTGTCCCCTCGCCGCCGGCCGCCGGGCAGACCGCCCGCAGCCCCTGAGCCTGGAGGCCTCATCTGTGGCCTGAATAGTCGGCCTTTCAGGGCTGCTTTGGAACTTGAAAAGAGAGAGAGACAGAGAGGGAGAGAGAGAGGGAGGAGAGTGTGCAGAGAGAAGGGAAAACAAGCAAATTCCTTTCTTTGCCAGGCGGCCAGTGTTGGGGAGCAGGGCTTCCAGGGACTAGGGCTGCAGGCCCAGCCCGGGAGTGTTCTCTTTTTTCTTTTTTTGCAGCACTGGGGATTGAACCGAGGGCCTTCACACTGTGCTACACTCCCAGCCCTTTTCATTTTTCATTTGGAGAAAGGGTCTTCCTAAATTGCTAAGTTGTGTGAGCTGGGCTGGAACTCACAATCCTCCTGCCTCAGCCTCCTGAGGGCTGGAAGCACAGGCATGCTCTGACTACCTTGCTTCTTTCCTTCCTTCTTTTTTCTCTCTTCTCTCCTCCCTTTCCTGCCTTCCTCCCTCCCATCTTTTTTTCTTCTCCCTGTAAGCGTAAGCATGTAAGTGACGTATCCTACCCTCCACGCCCACTGGAACAAGACAGCCCATTGGCTGCAGCCGGTGTCCAAGCTCCCATGGCCGCGTGCAGCCGTGGCAGTACGAATGCTCCCTCAGGCGGGCACCTGCTTGGTCTTGGGGGTCCAACACAGAGCCTACTTGATGGCTGCGCAGGCCTTTCTCCCAACCTCCTTCCCAAGAGCTTTCAAAGCAACCCAGGGTCCCAGCACCCCTTCGCCCAGGGTCTCTGCCCGCCAGAAGTTAGAAGCTGCAGTCTAGGGTCTGACACTTTGAGGATGAGCAGGTTGGGGCACCAGTTCCAGGGGTAAAGCTGGGGCCTTCACACTGAGTTCCGTCCCTGGCCGCCTTTTTATTTTTATTTTTTATTTTGAGACAGGGTCTTGCCAAGTTACTAAATTGCCCAGCCTGGGCTGGAACTTGCAACCCTCCTGCCTCAGCCTCCCAGAATGCTGGGATTACAGATGTGTGCCACCACGCCTGCCTGGGCGTTTCCTTGTTTCTGGGTACAACACAATGAGGATTCTGAGGGTTGCCCAAGGCATGGGGCCAAGAGAGGGGGAGCTGAGATGTGATCCTTGCCACTTAACCCCAGGCTCCTTGCTTCTCGGCCGCCCGCCCACCTGGGAGAGATCAGGGAACCAAATAACACTAATTAGGACACCACTGCTGGGGCCTGAATGCTCATCTGTGCCGCAGCTTGGGCTGAAATTCAGTGGCCGCTGGGACGGTGTGGGGGTGCAACCTCTCAGAGACACTCAGGTCACCAGGGTTCGTGTTTTCATTTGTTTTTTGAGACAAGGTCTCACTCTGTACTCTGGGCTGACCTCGAGCTGTGTCATCTATGCTGGCCTAGGAGGAGCGACCCTCCTGCCTCAGCCTCCCAAGCATTAGGACAACAGGCGTGGGGATGGTAGTAGGCGGACAATGGCCTTCCTCAGAAACTGTGGGCCGAGGAATTCTGTTCCTTAGCAACCAGGAGGAGTCACAGATTCTGTCACAGCAGCACTCAGTGGCCCAGATGGTGGTGAATGGCCCGGTTCACTGTCTGCTGAGCGTGACAAGCGGCAAGTATGGAGCGGCGCCAGAGGAACTCGGGGACTGTGGCCTGGAGCCTCAGAAAGGAGCTGCCAGCGGAAGACATCAGGCAGGAGTGTGGCAGGGGATCAGGAAGACCACAGTCATCCCTTGGTCCTGCCTCCTCGTCGCGAACTGCTCACCAACCCAAGAACCTTCGCACAGCAGGGAAGGCCAAGAGTGCGGGGAAACCTGCCCCAGATGGGCCTCGACACTCTATTACCCTTTTTGTCGGTAGCGAGGACTGAACCCAGGGCCTTCACACTGAGCTCCATCCCCAGCTCTTTCTGAAATTTACTTTTTATTTTAAGACAGGGTCCTGTTGAGTTGCTAAGTTGCGCAGACTAGGCTGGTACTTGGGATCCTCCTGCCTCAGCCTCCTGAGTGCTGGGATTTCAGGTGTGTGGCACCACTCAAGGCTTAGAAGTATGGTTTTAAATGAGGCCAAAAGTGTGACAAGGTTTGAGGTACGGAGACTCTAGTGACCCGCCTTCGATGGGGGCAGAGGTAGCCCCTGACACACAAGAGGGACACCAACCCCCGTGTGAGCCACGATTTCAGAGATGGGGAAACGGAGCCCAGCTGGGGACACAACTTCCCACTGCCAGTCACAAGAAGACATGGACCTTCTGCCTTTCTGACCCTGTCACCTCATAGGCCATTCAGAAGCCAAACTGTCCCATTCCTCCATGGGTTTGGGTGAAACCTGGGAATAAAATCAGGTACGACTCCAAGAGGAGGCCTGGAGGAGGGCCGAGCTGGGGCTGGAGGGAACAGGGCATGAGCTCTGGGTGGAGTTTACAAGATGCCACTTTCTAAAGCCAGGTGTGGTGGCGCACCCCTGTGACCCCAGCACTGGGGAGGCTGAGGCAGGAGGATCTCTGTGAGTTCAAGGCTAGCCTAAGCTGCATAGCGAGACCCTGTCTCAAAAAACCAACCAAGGAGAAAAAACACAACAAAAAAAGGAAACTGGAGCAGGTGGGTAGGCGCCACCTTCCTCCTGTGCCAGGGGCCTCTGTCACACCAAGAGGCTTCGAGCCTCCTGTGGACAGCTGTGAGGGTTCCCAGTGGCTAGGATCTGGTCCCCAAACCACTCTGACACCTCGGGCCACCCTGGACATCATGGTTGGCTTGGGATTGATGTCGAGTTCCATTTCAGGGGCGAGCAGGGCCTGGCTGCCAAGGCAGCACCTGGCACGGCGCGGCTGGGCTGTGACGCTGTCCCCAGTCAGCGGGACCGCTCACAGTGCAGGTGGCTTCTGGGAATTTAAAAACACAGTCGCCATGCGGTCCTGGGCTGTCACCAGGGTGGGCCACGCAGGCAGAGGAAGCTGGGCTCTTCCAACCACGAATTTATGCCTTCATTATCCACTCCCAGATTGCGGGATCCTCTCTGGCGGGAGATGTGGGAGGAGACCACGGAGGGAGGAGAACATGGAAGTCACCAGAGACCGTCATCCGCTCTGGGTGGCACTGTCTTGGACCCGCAGATGTCACGGCTAAACGTGGCACATCTGCAGGCCGGGAGCAGACGTCGGGCACTGCCTGGGGCCACCAGGCACCCGGCTCATCCTCAGGGGCCTGGGCAGAGCCTCCACGGGTCTGGGTGGCCATGCCTGGTGCTGCTCAGAGGGGACTCACTGTCTGGGGCAACACCACCATGCATGTGTGTGACCTGGCACCTCATTCCCAGCGGGTGGGTGGTGGGGACAGGACCGCAGGGCGGGGAGGGACCGGAGGGTCCCAGTTGTTATTTTGCTGCCACTGTAGTGGGTGACATCGCCTTGCTGGACATTCCCCACGTCCACTGGGGATCCTGTTTTGTCTTGTTAGTTTTTTGAGACAAGGTCTCGCTCTGTAGGCCAAGCTGGCCTCCAGCTCCTGCCTCAGCCTCCCGAGTGGGTGCTGGGATCACGCGCATTGGCCAGCTCCTCGGGCACAGCTAAGCTCATCTCACAGCAGTGCCCCCACCCAAACATGGCCCTGACAGAGTGCCCCGTCGCCTCTGAGGCCAGCAGCTGGGGCGCTCCCACTAGAAGCAGGACGCACACAGACCACGCGCTTCCAGAAAGTGCACCTCAGGGGACAGGCATCAGTGGGACAGGAAGGTCACTGCCTCTCCCCGTCCCGGCTCTGGCTCCAGGACAAGGCGCATCAGGCGTCAGATGCAATAAAGCCACCGCGAGCCCCGGTGGGCACAGGGCTCTGTGTCCCCCTCTCCCCGCACCCCGTCCCCCAGGTCTGCAGCCGTGATGGTCGTGGACAGAGCCGCCCTCGCAGGGTCCCGAGGATGCAGCTGTGACCTGGCATCCTCTCATTCCTGGCCGGCTCCCCACCGTCCACCAGGCTGTGGGCCTCCACTAAGTCAACACACATTAAGCCCCAGAGAGCAAATGTCACAATGTGAGCCAGCAGGCACTGGCGAGTGGACCCTGCAGCTCCAAGGCGCTATTTAGTCTGAGGGTAATGAAGAGGGAGGGTGACCTGATTTCTGCAAACTAGGTCACCGCGCGTCACCCAGTTCCACGGCCGGCTGCAGTCCCGCGGGCGGCCGGCAGCGCTTTCTGGGAATTATCGCTGACTCTGTCAGGACGGCAGCCGGAGCCCAGGAGGAACTGTGCCCTTCCTGAGGCTGCCGTTTGGGGGTGCTGAGCGAGACGGGGCAGGCGCAGTGTTCGGTCCACAGTTCGCTGTCCAGCGCCACACTCTGAGCACCAGCAGCTCTTTTTAGCCATTTGTGTTTGCAGCACTGGGGACTGAACCCAGGGCCTTGGCACTGAGCTCCATCCTGGCCCTTCTTATTTTTTATGCTGAGACAGGGTCTCTCTAAGTTGCTAAGTTTCCCAGGCTGGGCTAGCACCTGCAGTCCTCCTGCCTCAGCCTCCCAGAGTGTAGAGATGACAGGTAGCCTACCACCCTGGCCTAAACTAAACCTTTTTTCTTCTCTTTTCTTTGGTGTTTTTTTTCTGTACTTCAGTTGAACCTGAGACTTTCACTCTGAACTACATCCCAATCACTTTTTTAGTTTTTATTTTGACTGGGGGACAGCAGGCAGCCGCAGCCCTGCTGCAGGGCAGCCACAAGGGGACCCGGCCTTCCCAGCCATCTCCCAGGACCCTGTATCGCCCTCCAAACCCGGCGGCCTCGCTTGTGAGGATGGGGAGAGGACCAGGGAGTTCAGAGCAGCCACTCCTCAGACGGCTCCAGTCGTACTGAGGCTGCTGAGACCTCCGAATGCAGCCCAGGCCATGGTGCCAGATAAGGGGCAGGGACTTCTACAAAGCTAACAGGGCACCGTGGCGCGGGGCTGCCGAGTACTCTGTGAGGCTGAGGCAGGAAGATCCCAAGTTCCAGCCCAGCCCAGGCAACTGAGTGAGACACTGTCTCACGCAGGTTCTGAGGAAACAGCTCAGTGCAAAGGTCTGAGTTCAATCCCCAGGGCTGCCCTGTCTGCGGCCCCTCCGCGTAGCAGGCAGAGATAAATTAACACCATCAACTGTGAGTCCCAACTTTCTGATGCCCGTGGCGCAGAGGGCGCCTGCTATTTTTAGCCAGCCCAGTTTCTCAGTGCCCACCCCACGTGACGCCTATTGTCTGGGCAAGGACAAGGACGAGGAGCCGCCGGGAAACTGGGCCGTGCTCCAGCTCGGGAGGGGGCGGCTCCGGCCTGCGGGTTTCCCACTGCAGAGAGAAAAGGGCGACTCTGCGGGAGGAATCCTACAGCTCCGGGAGACAGGACAGGCCAGAGGGACTCAGAGATGAGTCCCCAGATCCACAGGGCTGTGACAGAGCCCAAACACACACTGGTGCAAAATCTTAAAAACAAAAAATTCAAATAATCTTATGGAGGTCGCACATGAGGTTCCGAGCTAAATAAGCAGAAAGTGGGCCAGAGTTTCGTGCCCATTTCACTCCATGGGGCTTAGAGACCATTTTGGAGGTTGTTCTTCATTTTGCATGCATTTGTGAGTGTGTGTGTGTTTGTGTGTGTGTGTGTGTGTGTGTGTGTGTGTGGGCAGAATGGACTGAACCCAAAGCCTTTGCACTGAGCTGCATCCCCAGCCCTGTCTATCAACCAACCAACCAGTCTATCTCTGTCAGTAGCCATCTACCATCTATCACATGTCTATCAAATATCTATCATGTGTCTATCATCAGTTTATCTATTTATCATGTTTTATTACTTTTGACATGTCTACCAAGACTGCTAGATCATTAAACTGCCCAGTCTGGGCAGGAACTTGCAATCCTCCTGCCTCAGCCTCCTGAGTGCTGGGATGACCAGCGTGAGCCACCATGCCTGGCCTTTTGTTCACTTTCTGGGTTCTCTTCTCTCTGCTGATTTCTCCCCAGCATCTCCCCTAGAACCGGGCCCTCCACTCTCTTCGTCTTCTTCCCTCTTCCTGAGACCTCAGGCCAAAATAGGGTCCTGTGCTAGAACCTCAGGGTCACGATCTGGTCTCTGTGTTTTACAGATGAGGAAACTGAGGAAAGAGGTTTTGTGGAAATTCCAGGTAAGAATGGTTGAGCCCACAGTGAATGCACAAGGTGAGCGCGGCCTTGCATATCTGTCATCCTACCACTCAGGAGGCGGAGGCAGGAGGATCACTGCAAATTCAAAGCCAGCCTGGGCTACATAGTGAGACTCTGTCCCAGAAAACCCAAACCAGAATGAATGTGCAGGAAAGAACTCTGGGTCCCAAGGTCCTTGTGGAAGTGGTGGTCCCCCTGGAGGCCCTGGCCAAGTCCCCTACATCTGGTGTGCACCAAGCAGAGGTTGCACACCCAGCAGACAGCCCCCCATCATGCCTGCTCCAGGGCAGGGGTATTGCTCATCTGAGTACATGGTCTTCCGCAGGGCAGAGCTGGTGTAGAGGCACCTCATACATGGGCACCAGAGCCTGACTGCCGGGTGTCTGTCCTGGCTGTGCCTCAGGAGCTGTGTGACCTCAGGGAGTCCTTTGACCCCTAGATCTCAAAGTCTAAAAGAGCCATCTTGCTGAGTAGCCCAGACAGGGCTTGAATTTGAGATCCTCCTGCCTCAGCCTCCCAGAGTACTGGGAAAAGAGATGTGTACCACACTATCAATAGAGAGCAAGAGGTGAAGAGCATTAGAGGGTGACATGCACAGGGCCCAGCGCAGACTGCCCCACACCCTGTCTGTGTCTGTGCAGGGGAAACCCAAAGCCAGGGCTAGTGAGGCGGTACATGGATCGAGAGCGGAGCGCCGGGTGTGGTGGTGTGAGCCTGGAATCCCAGCACTCTGGGAAGCTGAGGCAGGCGGATTGCAAGTTGGAGCCCAGCTCCCTCGTGCCAGAACCTATGGGTCCAGGGGCTCCATGGGGCTCCCTGAAGGGAAAGTCCTAGAAACGTCCTCTTCCCACTGCAGAGGCAGCATGGTCCAAAGCCTGATGGGGACAGGAAATTCCAGACCCCAAGGCCGCACATTCTTACCTGATTGGCCTCAGACTGGAAGTCCTGTGAAAGGCCTGTTTGTCTAACTCGGCTCTGCACAAATCAATCTTTCATGGCTGCCCCAGGAAAGATCACCTTGGGTCAGAGGTCAGGGGTCACCGGGGTCCTCAAATACTGACCCCCTCGGCCGGAGCGCCAGTTGGGCAATTACCCAGCAATTAGCAGACTCCAGAGGTAAGGGGCTCACAGACTAATTGGGAAAAAAGAGGACAGCGTGTGTAATGAGCTTCCCAGGGCTGCTTCATCCCAAGCCTCAGCCCCTTTTTGTCTTTTTATTTCGAAACAGGGTCTTGCTAAGTTGCTCAGCTGGGCTCAAACTGGTGACTGTCCTGCCTCAGCCTCTAGAGTGCAGGGATTACCGGTGTGCGCCACCATGCCAGGCTGGACTCGCTCTTTTTGATGTAGAGAAACTACTCTTCCCTAGGACTTGAATACTTTTAGACTTTGATTTCTGGGAATTGGGACTTCGTGGCCACACAGGAAGGTGGCTCCTGTTCACTTTCTTACCCGGTTCTAAATTAGCTCCGGTGACTTTTAGCGACACTAATGTGAACTCTGTTTTCTGTTTTTGTTTTTTCCTTCACTACCAGGATAAAACCCGAGGTTTTTCGCATGCTAATTTGAATTCTTAAGACAAGGATTAAAAAGAAATCCATCTGTCAATATTTGTTTTTCTTGTCCTTTGTTAGCCAAAGATTGTCAGGAACTTTCCAATTCTTTCCTTCCTTCTTTTCTTTCCTTGTCATTTTTTCTTTAATTTTTATTTTTTCTAGTCCATATTTGCAGTACACAGTGATCACATGCCTTGTGGGGGGCCCTTCTGTCCCCTCCATCTCTTGATCCTCTTCCCTTTGGCAAAAGACCTCTCTCCCTACTTCCTGTATCTACCTTTTAGTTTGTTCTTTATTTATCCTTTGAGTTTCTCATATAAGAGAAGCCACGTAGTATTTCGGCTTGTGTGTCTGATTTATTTCACTGAACATTACGGTCTCAAGGTGCATCCATTTTCCTTCAAATGACTCATTTGTCCTCCTTTATTTTTTAGTTTTTTTGAGACAAGGTCTCTCTATGTAGCTCTGGCTGGCCTTGAACTCACTATGCAGTCCAGGTTGGCCTTGAACTTGCAGCGATCCTCCCGCCTCAGCCTCCGGGTGCTGGGATTACAGGCGTGTGCCACCACACCTAGCAGAGTTTCCTCGAGGTCACTCGGCTATGTGGCTAAGCTGCGATTCCGTGGGTCCCTGAAGTCACCCTGAAGCCACCCTGAAGCCTATGTGCACATGGGGTTGTGCCTGGTGTCACGGGGCGCCTGGTCCTTCCTCAGCCAGGAGGGGAAGCAGCGGGCCTCACTGCCCGGGGTGAGGGCGACGGCTGGCACCAGGGCCCAGTGTTGCCGCCTTGCTGGGAACTGGGCACTGCAGACCCTGCTGGGCGCAGAACCCTCTTGGAACATGGCTGAGAGACTGCAGGGCTCGCCCTGTAAAAGCAACAGGATCCGACGGGAGGCGCATGGCGGAGGACGGGTGTGCCGAGGACAGGGGTGAGGTGGAGGAGGAAGCTGGCTCCATCCACCAAGTAGGAGGCTGCGGAGGGTCTTGGCAGCACAGCCAAGGCGGGTGGCCGGGGTCCCACATGGCGCAGTCAGGAGCCGGAAGGGGCAACAGGCACGTCCCCAGGGAGGAAGCTCTGGGTCTCACCAAACCCTGGGGCAGAGCCTGCAGGCCAGAGACAGCAGGGATGGGCCCGGGGCTTTGCCACAATGGCTTGGTTCCAGACATAGTAGCCAGCGTGTATGTGCACGTGTGTGTGTGGTCGGGGGCTGTAAAAGGGATAAGCGATCTAGCCAGGCGTGGTGTCACCTGCCATCCCAGTGCTCAGGAGGCTGAGGCAGGAGGATCACCATGAACTCCAGGCTAGCCTGGGTTACAGAGCGAGTTCCAGGCCAGCCTGGACATAGTGAGACCGTCTCATAAAACGCAAACACAGGGAGCTATGGGAGGTGTTTTGAGAAGGAAGAGAGAGAATTAAATATAAAATCTTTCACTTCACGAACATTTCCTAAGCATCTATTACATGCCAGGTGTAATGAATGAAGGAAAGGGTTATTCATTCATTCATTTTGTGGTACTGAGGATTGAATCCAGGGCCTTCACACTGAGCGGTATCCCCAGCACTTTTTATTTTTCTAATTTTGACACAGGCTCTTCCTAAGTTGCCCAAGCTAGGCTGGAACTTGCGGTCCTCCTGCCTCAGCCTCCCAGAGTGCTGGGATGGCAGGCGTGTGCCACCATGCCCAGCTAAGGAATGGTTTTACCCCTCTGTCACCGTGGAGCACTGAGGCCCAGGGCCCAGGTGAAGTGGGTTCCTCACTGGGCCTGCAGAGCGTCCTACTCGGTGACGGCGCCCACACAGCCACATTCCAGTCGTCCCTCCCGCCACATTCCTGCTGACAGGGTCACACAAAGAGGCCGTTGTCCACAGTCACAGAGCCGCGGCAGAGCCCAGGACTGCACAAGGGAGAGGAAACACCCCGGACGTTGCCTCTGCGGCCTACAGCTCCCATGTGGCCAGACGTGTCGGGTTCATCTCATCTGCGATGACACTGTGCGTCTCTGTCACCAGCCAGAGGGGCCCTGTGGGGGCCTCACGGCCAGCGCTGAGAAGGGAAAGAGAAAAACCACAGAACAGCATCCACCCAGCAGGCAGTTCCCGCCAATGCCAGCTCCTCCCTCGTTCCCTACAACCAGTGTGCCTGCATCCAGGGTCCCCGTTTGTCCTTGGGGATGGCCTGGGATGAGCTGAGATGGAATTTGTGATCCTCCTGTCTCAGCCTCCTGAGTGCTGAATCACAGACTTGCACTGCCCCACCTGGCTTCCTCTAGTTTTCTTCATTTTATAGTCTCTGCTCCAGCTGTACTGCCCCATTTAAAATCCCCCCACGAAACCTTCCCATTTATCCATTCACAAAATTATCGACTTATTTTAAAACATTTCCTCACACCCACTATGTGGAAGATTTGGAGGTGGGACTCTAGCATCCAGCAGGGCGTGGCCTGTGTTTTCATTAAGGCTGCGGTCTAGAAACGAAGGCCAGCCGGGTACACGCCCATCATCCCAGCACTCCAGGCTGAGGCAGGAGGGTTGCAAGTTTGAACCCAGCCTGGGCAATGTAGTGAGACCTTGTCTCAAGATAAAAAATTTTAAAAGGGCTTGGATGTAGGGATGCAGCTCAGTGTGAAGGTTCTGGGTTCAATCCTCAGTACCGGAAAAAAACAAAAGAAGCAAAGAAAAGGAAAGAAAAAAAGGAGTCAGACCATTGAACAATCCCTAGAGACCGTGCGCATCCTGAGACTGGCCGAGCATTGTGCGAAAGAACATGGAAAGTGTTCCCGCCTCGGGACAGGGCCGAGACAGCCTCTGGGCAGAGGCAGGGGACAGGGCCAGGACAGTAGGGACGAGAGTGCCCCACACCGCGGCTGAGCCCATGCGGGCCGCCCGCGCTTCCCACCGGATGGAGCAGATCCGCCGGCCGGGTCCACCGGGAGGTTCGGGGCAGGCGGGCCGGCGGGTCAGGGCAGGGCCAGGTCAGGGCCTGAGCCCTCTGCCGCTGCGCCCTGCGCTCCAGGGTCAAAGGTGCAGCATCAAAGGCTGCAGGGACAAAGGGCTCTTCCTGAGGAGCCCGAGGGGCAGGGCCACCAGGGCCACGCGGCTGGCGAGCTGGGATCCTCGGGACTGTGCTGGCCAGAAACTGCTGCTTTCTGTCAGGATGGCGTCAAAGACTCTGGACGCGCAGGGGGACGGTCGCAGCGTCCCCTTCTGTCCCTGAGGACAATTCATTCAACAGCTCTTTGTCTCAGCGGGGACCCCTCCCCGACAGGACCTTGCGCAGCCGGCCCTCCTGTTCCCATGGGAATGTCCCTCGCCACGCGGGACGATGGACTGATCCAGGAGGCGCTTGAAGGTGGAAGTTAAAACTGCAGAGAGAGCTCGGCCGAAGGAGTGCGCGGAAGACCTGTCGGGATGGGAAAGAGAAAGTAAGTCCGTCAAGAGCCGGCAGAGATGAGGAGACGGACAGAGGTGGAGAGAAACCAAGGTCAAATCTGAACCCAAAAGGAGAAACAGGACCCCACGCACGAGAAGAGGCCCAGCCTGCTCTCGTCGCTGCTTTAGGAAGTGACTGACGGCTTCTGGTTTTTGAGACAGGGTCTCACTATGTAGTCCAGGCCAGCCTTGAGCTTGAAATCCTCCTGCTTCAGCCTCCCAGAGTGCTTGGCTCACAGGTGGCACGAGCCTGTGATCCCAGCACCCTGGGAGGCTGAGGCAGGAAGATCACAAGTTCTAACTCAGTCTAGGTGACCAGCCCAGGATGAGGTGTGTCAGACCCTGTGTTCCTGGATCTTTCGTCCCTTCCTCCCTCCCTTCCTTCCTTCTCTCCTTCCCTCCTTTCTTCCTTTTCCTATTCCTTCTTCTGGTACCGGTGATTGAACCCAGGCCTTTGCACTGATCTGCATCCCCAGCCCTCTGTCTGTTTTTTGAGGCAGTGTTTTGCTAAGTTGCTAAATCACCCAGTTTGGGTACAAACCTGTGATCCTCCTGCCTCAGCCTCCCAAATGCTAGGATGACAGGTGTGTGCCACCGTGCCCAGCGGGAGAGCTAATATGTGTACCTAGGGAACCCCACTCAGTTCTTGGAAGGAAAGTGTGTTTGTTATAACTTTGGTACTAAAACATGAGTGCAACTGTTTGTGCCCATCTTCGGGCTTTTCACAGGACCTGATCATTACAGAGAGCTGCAGATTCCCAGTAAAGAAATGGAAGACTCATGGCGGAGAGAAAAACCAGGTAGAACCACGTTGGTAACAGACAGAAATGGAAACACAGTTCTGTCCTGGCAGGCAACGCCCTGAATGAGCGCCGTGCAGATGGAAGGTTCCTGGGCCCCGGGGCGGGGTTTGGCCTCTGCCTCCTCCTTGCACCCAACCCAGAGAACTAGCCAGCTGGAGTAGCACCCGGTGCCTTTGACATTTGCCGCTCTGGACTGTGGGATTTAGACCTTGCTCCCCAGGGACCAGCACAAGCAGTGTCCTGTCTTCCATCTCTGCTCATCAATTTCTCTACGTTTTTGTTTTGTTTTGTTTTTTGAGTCAGGGTCTCACTATCTAGCCCAGGCTGGCCTCCAGCTCTTGGTGATCTTCCTGCCTCAGCCTCCTGAGAGCTGGGATTACAGGTGTGTACTACCACACCCAGTGGTTTTTCTATTTTTATTTTATTTTTGTTATTTTTGTATTTTACCTGTAACAGGGCAGGATGACAAGCATTTTCTCCCATCATCCAGAATTTGTGAATTCTCAGTGAAGGTCCATCAACTGAGGATCACCACAGTGCCCTGGGTCTGGGATTTAGCCTGGCTTTTGTAGGAGCTCAATTATTTTCAAGGATTCCGGCTTTTAGACATGTTTGGGAGCTGGATGTGGTGGTAAACACCTGTCCGGCCAGCACTATAGGAGGCTGAGGCAGGAAGATTGAAAGTCGCTGCCCAGCCCTGGCAACTTAGCAAGATGCCATCTCACAGTAAAACATTAAAAGGGGATGGGTATGTAGCTCATTGCAAAGGCCAGGGGAAAAGCGAAGGGTGCTTTCTTGAGCAGAGGCCACCTTGTCAGGCATCGCCCTCTCAGACCTGACACTGAAGTTCCTGTCTGCCGGCAACCAATCGATTCCTTTGCAAATCACCATTCGGCCTGGAAGGATGCATTCTACTGGCAGCGACACGGGCTCTGTGCAACCAGAGAAAATTCTGTCTGTTCCTCCGTCGTTTCTAACCTTCTGAAGAAACACGTTTCCTGTTGCCTTGGAGATTGTCTTGAGGCTAATTTTACCGGCTCAGTAGCTGGACTGGGAGCGGCTTTCCTGGGTTCTCTGCCTTGTCTAACGAGCACCGCCGCGATGAGACAGCTCCAGTGGCAGTTAGGGCTCAAGTCTGGCATCCACCACACAGGTATTTTTGACTCATTTTGATGAGCAAAGGCACAGAACAAGGATGCAGCCTTGATAAGTTTCCTTCTCTTTATTTGGAGACAGGTTCTTGCTATGTAGCCCAGGCTGGGTTCGAAGTCGGGATCCTCCTGCCTCAGCCTCCTGAGTGCTGTTTACAGGCGTGTGCCACTAAGCCACCACCCTGTGTTTTGCACCATCATTTCCAGCTCTTCGGAACACACACGGCCGTGTGTCCTCTAGGACATCACCTCCAGTATCCCCTTTTCTGGAATTCTCTAAGCTGGATCTGATTTATCCACAGAGCCCATCATACCACCCAGCTATTACTGAGGACCCTGACTCGTTTAACTTGAAAGCACCACGTTTCCTCTGGTGCCAAGGACAGCACAGGCTGGGGGAAGACTTGGAGGCTGAAGAAGCCCACAGGCTACCAGCAAATGCATAAGGACCCGCTGCACACCCAGCACTATGCTAACGATCACTTAGTCATGCTACTAATGTGAGGTCGGCGCTACCATTGCACTGTGGAGGAAACTGAGACGTGGTAAAGTAATCCACCTTGGACCACCCAGCTCTCTCTAGTGTCGTGCCTCCAGATCTCTCAGATGATGGGGTTCAGGACCGGCACTCCAAGTACAGCAGCAGGGAGACTCTGTGGACTTCACCCCTGTCCCCAGAAGCTGTGTCCCCTGAGCTACCTCAGGCAAGGGATCCTCATTCCTGGGGCCTCTGGCACTGGAAGACAGAGCGGAGACCCAGACAGTAAACAGACTTTGGGAATTCTGTCTGTCCTCAGCCACACCCTCTTGATCCTCAGCGACCTTTCTGCACCACACACGAAACACTCCATCCTCTGTGTTTCGGGGGGAGGGTCTTTATTTCTGGAAGCCTCCATTTGTTTAATGTGGTTTATACATTCCCAGCCCTTTTTGTCCCATGTTGAGACAGGGACTTTCTAAGGTTCCCAGGCAGGACACTGACCCTTAGATGCTCCTGCCTCAGCCAAGTGTAAAAATCTGATGTGCGAACCTCATTTAAAGGCTGATTCTGTGGAACAAGAAAAGCACCTCCAAGGCTAATTCACATGGGGCCCAGGCCCTTTAACCTTCACTGACCTTGACCAACTGTGGCATCAACAGCCACTTCCTCTCTGCTTAATTGGACATCAAAAAGAGACCTTCAAGCCCACGCCTGTCATCCTAGCACTGGGGAAGGCTGAGGCAGGAGGATCGCGAGTTCAAGTCCAGCCTGGGCAACTTAGTGACTTAGTGAGACCCTGTCTCAGGATAGGAAATGAAAAGGGCTGGGCTGGAGCTCAGTGTGACGCACCTGGGCTCCTGAGCAAAGCACCCCGAGCCCCAGCTGTCACACTGCCCTGTGGGGAATCGGCTGCCTGCGAGGGAATTGCGGGAGGCAGCAGCCTGGTCACGTCACCGCGATCGTGTGTCAGACCCTGCCATGGGCTGCACTGACCTCCTCCCCACCAGGCCCAGGAGCCGTGTGTGCCGCGTGTGTGTCCAGGTCGCTGGCAATTCTAGAGCATGGATGAAAGTGCCTACCCTGGTCTCTGCTCTGGGGGGACTGAGGCATGCGTTTGCCAAGGAGAAGGACAGAGCCTGGGTGAGGAGAGGGGAAATCCTGAAGCCTAAGAACAAAGGAAATGAATATTCGGAAGCAGGAATTTAGGCCTGGAATTCGTGTTTATTTTTTTGAGACAGGGTCTTGCTATGTAACCCAGGCTGGCCTCGAACTCATGGTAATCTTCCTGCCTCAGCCTTCTGAGGACTGGGATCACAGACATGCACCACCATGCCCAACTTAAGGCCCGGAGTTTTGTTTTGTTTTTTGTTTTTTGGTGCCGGAGATCGAACTCAGGGCCTTGTGCTTGCGAGGCAGGCACTCCAGCCACTGAGCTGAATCCCTAGTCCCCTCGGTCCACAGTTTGTGATGGTCTTTTCCTTGCTTTTTTGAGAACCCTGATTAGATGACTTCCTCACCTCCATTTCACAGATCGATAAACCAAGGTGGTGTCTTTCCTGCTCCAACGCAGATCCGAATCGGCCTGGATCCAGACTCACATCCCCAACCCCTTACTATGGGGGAAGAAGCTTCCCAGTCCGGTGCAGGCTCATTTGCATAATTCATTTTTAGAACACTAATTAGCAGGGATATGTAATAGTTCTTGTGCCAATTTGCGTTTCGATTGCAAATGCAAATGCAAATCAGCAAATGTTATTCCTGCGGACCTTAAGGAGGGGTCTTCACGGCTTGTGGTGAGGGTGATTCTTTATATTTTTGAACCAGTGACCAACAGAGGAAATACTGCTCTCCAGTCTGCAGGATGGTGGAAAAGGGTCCACATTATGGCAGCAAGGGCCAGAGAGGTCAATGTCTCTTTGCAAAGAGAAAGCAGCTTGCTCAGCATCTGCGTGCATGTCCCCTGCCTGTCTCGCCATCCATCTGTTAAGCGGAAGGAAGCTCCTACATTGTGGAAGAACAGGGACCTTGCTCCAGGCCGCTCATACACTTACAGGAAATACTTGTATACATGAACAAGCACATTATGAGAGTCTGCACTAAAAGGAAGGAAGTCAAGCTGGGCCTGGTGGTGCACACCTGTCATCCCAGCACTTGGAAGGCTGAGGCAGAAGGATTACCACGAGTTCAAGGCCAGCCCGAGCTACATAATGAGATGCTGGAGCAGCAACAATATTGTTAGGTTGCTGTCTTGGTCACTCTCTCATTGCTGGGACATAATACCTGGTGCCCGCACCTTAAAGGAGGAGAGGTTTATTTTAGCTTATGTTTCAGTCCACAGTCAGCTGGCTGTAAGGAAGGAAGGCCCCAGCAGAGGAGAGCTGCTCATCACATGGGGCACCAGAAGCACAGAGGGAAAGGAGGAGACACAGTCCATGGCATGGCTGAGGGGCCTGGCAGAGGAAAGCTGCTCACCACACGGAGCACGGGAAGCAGAGAGAGAAGGGAAAAGAAACAGTCCATGGCATGGCTGAGGGGCCTGGCAGAGGAAAGCTGCTCACCGCATGGAGCACAGGAAGCAGAGAGGGAGAAGCTGGGAGGGAGAGGAACCCTTCCAGGCCATACCCCCAGGGCCACCTCTTCCACCAAGCCCCACCTTGTAACAGCAGTTGGCTCTAAGTCCCGTCACTGAATCACCCTCCATAGCCCACCTAGGAGCACATGAATGTGTCGAGGGCATCTAGATCTAAAGCGTAACAGGAAGGTCCAGTTTGGGGTGGTTGCAATCATCATGCCCTATTGCCACGGAAAACATCAAAAGCTTGAACAATCTAACACAAAGTAGAATTTGAGCACTGCATGGAGTCTGGCGGGTCTGGGGATAATCATTAGGATATCCGCCTCTCTACAGGTCGTTAAGTGCTCCATCCAGAAGCATTGTCCAGGGTGGGCTGACTCATCCTGCTAACACTGGAAATTGCTACTGGCAAAGACGACCCTTGGCCACCTTGTAAGGCTCACGTAAGGATTTGATCAAGTCTTTGGAAAGCCAGGCTGGAATATATGTGCACAAAGTGCAGGATCTAGTGGTGACGTTGACAAGCTAAGGTCACATCCCTGTGGCATCCTTGATAGGGAAGACAGGGAGAAAGGAGGAAGAGATTTCGAGGAATGGGCACAGGAAGAGGGACTTTGATTTGAGCCTGCAAAGATTTCATTCACATACCATGATGGGCAGGGATTAGGGCCCTAGTTACAGCTGCTAGGGACTCAGTTTACTTCTAAAGATGTTGGATGGGCAGATATTTTTATGGCACCATCTGCTCTTTCTATGATTTTTTAAGGAGTCCTTTATTGGGAAAATTCTAAATCTGTCAGTACATAATTATTTTATGTATTATGTAATGACAATAATTAGCAGGACAGGGTTCCTCAGGGATGGGAGGGCAGGGTGCTGCTGTAGAACAAAGAAGTCTGAAGAGTAGCTGACAGGGCTGGATTCTCACATTTCTCTGAGAATATCTGAATGTTCTCATGTTTAAAATTCTGCTCTTTCTCAGTTAATTCGTCTACAAAATGTGGCTAGCTTGTGAGTTCAATTTATGTCATAATTCTGCAACCTGTAAGATTAAATTTAGAGTCTGATTTTCTTCTTTGTCAATCCTGGGGATGTCATAAATTGGAGATTCTTTTTTCTTTTCCCCAGGGGCACCGTGTATTGAATCTAGGGCCTTTGCACAGAGCTACAACTTTTTTTTATATCATTTTGAGACAGGGTCTCACTAAGTTGGGGTACTACCCAGGGTAGGCTTAAACTTGTGATCTTCTTGCTTCTGCCTCCCAGAATGTTGAAATTACAGATCTGTACCACCAGGCCCAACTAAATTAGAGAGTCTTTTAGGGCTGACACAGGAGCTTTCTGGGGTTCAGGTTGTGCCTTTAGTTTGGCATTTAAAGCCAGAGCTTGTCCTTCTCTTATCGCAAACCATCTAGTGGAGTCAGAAAGAAGACTTTTCCATCCATCCATCCATCTATCCATTCATCATCCATCTATCCATTCATCATCCATCCAGCCATTATTCATCCATCAAACATCCATCCATCCATCATCCATCTGTCCATTCCTCCATCCATCATCCATCATCCACCCATCGTCCACCATCCATCCATCATCCACCCATCATCCATCATCCAACATCCATCCATCATCCATCATCCATTCATCCATCATACACCTGTCCATCCCTCCATGCTCCATCCTCCATCTATCTATCATCCACCCATCATCCAACATCCATCCATCCATCATCCATTCATCCATCCATCCATCCACGCTCCATCCTCCATCCATCCATCATCCATCCATCATCCACCATCCATCCATCATCCATTCATCCATCCTTCATACACCATCTATCCATCATCCATAACCTATCCATCCATCCATCTATCTATCATACACCCATCCATCCATCTTCCGTCCATCATCTAACCATCTTCCATCCACTTATCATCCACCCATCCATCTATCCAAGAGACTCATCATTATTCTCTGTCTCTCAGATCTTGGTTTACACCAGTGCGTCCACCCAGATAGTCACAACTAATAGCCCAGTAATGACTTTGTCCTTGCTCAACCACTAGCAGATTGACTACTTGCAGTAAATGACACTGCTTTTGGGGTAAGTGGGGGATGGAGGTGTCACGGACTCTTCTGGTGACCAGTGACTTGTTCTAAGCTTTGGAAAAACCCAGATGCAACAAAATCTTCACAAAAATGGTACAGTAACCAGTAATTTAATAGAAAGAAATTCTGGGGTGTTAGGGCACATTTGGAAGAAGCCATCACTATTTTCTCTTTCACCTACATAAATAGTCTTTATTGGGTATCACTGAGTCCTCTCAGGGTCATTTAACATATAAAAGCATATATACATATATACTAATTTTGTGT